>NNCF01125900.1:444145-514854 GCA_002313205.1 Laupala kohalensis | reverse complement strand
TATATATATTCCGATTGGGTCAATATAAAATTTTTGAATTTTTTTTTTAAAATTTTATGTACTTATGTATGTATATTTTTCGACTGGACTATGAAAAAATTTTCGAATGTTTTTTTTGAAAAAAAAATGTTCAAGACATTTTTTGTTACTAAAGTATATATATTTTTCCATTGAAACCACAAAAAATTTTGAATTTTTTTTTGAATTTTTTTAAAAAAAAGTTTTGAAATTTTCTTCAAATTTTTTTNTGTTTGGGTACTTCGGTATATATTTTATTCAATAGGACCATAAAAATTTTGATTTTTTTGAAATTTTTTCTCGAAAAAAATTTGAAATTTTTTGGGTACTTAGGTTTAAGACCAAAATTAATTTATGAAATTTTTTTGGAAAATTTTTTCAACACCTTTTGAAAATATGTGTACTTAAGTACATATATTTTTCGATTGCAACAAAATTTTGAATTTTTTGATAATCTTTGGTATTACAATAAATTTTGAAAAATTGTTATTTTTTTAATTCGAAAAATTTTGAATTTTTTTGGATACTTAGATAAATATTTTTCAATTGGAACTTTTAAAATTTTCGAATATTTAAAAAAAATTCAAATATTTTTTGGTTACTGAGGTATATGTATTTTTGCTTGGGACCATAAAAATTGTCGATTACTTTTGGAAAAGATTTTTCCAAATACTTTTGGGTATTTAGGTATGTGTATTTTTCGATTGGGACTATAAAAAAATTTGGAAATTTTTATTTTTGGAATTTTTTTGTAAAAATCTTGATAATATTTTATGTACTTAGATATATGTATTTTTCGATTGGGACAAAAAAAATTTATTTTTATTTTTGAAATAATTTTGAATTTCTTTGGGTACTTAAATATATATATTATTTGATAGAGACCACTAAAAAGTGTGAAATTTTTTTTGTCCCAATGTGAAAAAATTTAAAATATTTGGCAGAAACAAATTTTGAAAAGTTTTTGGGTACTTAGATATATATATTTTTCGATGGGACAATAAAAATTTGTTTTATTTTCGAAACAATTTTGAAATTTTTTTGGCTACTTAGGTAAATATATTTTTCGATTGGGTCAATAAAAATATTTAATTTTTTTTAATTTCTGAATATTATTGGGTAAAAATGTATATATTTTTCGATTGGGTCCATATAAAATTTTTGAAATTCTTTGTGAAAATATTAGTGTACTTAGGTATGTATATTTTTCGATTGGGACTATTTAAAACTTTTAAATTTATTTTTTTGAAAAATTTTAGAAATTTTTTTTGGGTATTTAGGTATATATATTTTTCAATTGGGATCAAAAAAATTCGAATGTTCTTTGGAAAAAATGATCAAAAATGTTTATTTATTAAGGTATATATATTTTTCGATTGGGCCAATAAAAAATGTCGACATTTGCAAAAAAAATCCAAATATTTTTAGGTACTTAGGTATATATTTTTTCGAATGGATCAAGAAAATTTTTTTTAAAAAAATTTTTGAAAAAAATTCGGAAATTTTTAAAACGTTTTTTGGGTACCAAAATATATATTTTTTGATTGGATGTTGATAATTTTGGAACTTATTTTTTAAAATTTTTTTCGAATGTTTTGGGTACTTAGGTATACGAGTATATATTTTTCGATTGGGAACAAAAAATTTGGATTTTATTTTGGCAAAAATGTTTTTTAATATTTTTGTGTACTTAAATATATATATTTTTGGATTGAGATTATAAAACGTTTTTTAATATATATGGATACGTAGGTATACAATTTTCGATTGGACCATTAAACATTTTGGAATTTATTTTCTTTCGATCAATTTTGGGTACTCATGTACATAAATTTTTCGATTGGGACCATAAAAGGTTTTGAAAAAAAATTTATGGAAAAAGTACATAAGTACTCTAAAAAAATTTGGAATTAAGCTATATATATATTTCGATTTCTTCTACAAAAATATTTCGAATTTAATTTTTTTGAAAAATTTTATTTTTTTATATTATTCGATTAAGATTATTAAAGAATTTTTTGAAAAACGAATTTTGAATATATTTTGAAATTTTTTGAGTAGTATATTTTTTAAATGGGACCATTAAAAATATAGATAAAAAATTTAGAAATTTTTTTAAAAATGTGTTTGAAACTTTTTTGGGTACATAAGCATATATATTTTTTAAATAGGACCATATAAAAATTTCAAACTTTATTGAGAAATAATTTTTCGAAACATTTTAAATTTTTTAGGAACATAGGTGTATAAATTTTTCGATTGGGACAATAATGTTTTTAAATTTTATTTTAAAAAAATTATGAAAAATTTTTGGTATGTTTTTCGATTGGGACCATAATTTAAAAAAAATGATTGAAAAATTTTATGGGAAAATTTTTTGAATTTTTTAGGTACGTAGGTATATATATTTTTCGTCTGGGACGATAAGAAATTTTAAAATTTCATTTGGAATAAATTTGTCGAGAAATTTTTGAATATTCTTCGAGTACATTGGTATATTTTTGATTGGGACCGTAAAAATTTTTAAAAATCTTTTGAGAAAAAAATATTCGAAAGTTTTTGAAATTTTTCTGTGAACGTAGGTATATGTTTTACGATTATATATTTGAAATTTATTTGGGTCCATACGTATATATATATCGATTGGGACCATAAATATTTTCACATTTGTAATGGAAAAAAATTTGAAATTTTTTTAAAATTTATAGGTACGTAGGTAAATATATTTTTCGGTTAGAACCGAAAAAATTTTTAAAAACTTTTTGAAAAAAAAATATTTGAATTGTTTTTGAAAAATAGGGTACATAGTTTTCGATTGGGACCATACAAAAAATCAAAATTTTAAATTTTTTTCGAAATAGCGTTAAAGAAATTTAGGGTACCTAGGGAAGTATATTTTTTTATTGGGACCACAAAAAAATTTAAAATATTTTGGGAAGAAAATTTTGAAAAAATTTTGTAAATTTTTGGGGTTTATTTTTCGAATAAAATCATGAGTTTTCTTAAAATATTTTCGAAATTTTTTGAAAATTTTTGGGTACAAAGGTTTCTTTATTTTTGATTGAGACTAATTTTTTTTAATTATGAAGGAAAATATTTTTCGAAATTTTTTTTGCGTAAATAGATATACATATTTTTCGATTGGGACCATAAAATTTTCAAAAATTTCTTTCGAAAAATTATTTAAAAAAGTTTTGAAAATTTATTTGGTACAAAGGCATAATTTTTCTATTGGGACCATAAAATTTTTAAAAAATTTTGAATTTTTTTTTGAAATTTTATGGTACATAGGTATGTATAT
Organism: Laupala kohalensis; assembly: GCA_002313205.1. Taxonomy (NCBI): domain Eukaryota; kingdom Metazoa; phylum Arthropoda; class Insecta; order Orthoptera; family Trigonidiidae; genus Laupala; species Laupala kohalensis. The sequence continues at coordinate 511,535 of NNCF01125900.1, read as the reverse complement.
TTTTCGATTAAGTGCGTAATTAATTTACAAATTCTATTCGAAAAAATGTTTTTGAAAAATGTTTGAAAATTTATTGGGTCCATACGTATATATATTTTTGGGGGAAAAATTGTTGAAAAGTCTGAAAATTTCTTTGGTACATATTTTTGGGGAAAAAATTTGGGGAATATATATTTTTCGAATATGACCATTGTTACGAACCAATTCGGTTCGTAAATAAGCTACTGTGTTTTTGTAGTGAACATTGTGCTTATATTTGCCTACTAGGTGGCAGCACAAGCGTAATATGCATACTCCATGGGATCATCCCCATCTAAACTGGAGCATCCCCACTCGCTTCCAAATCCTTCTACGAGTGTATAAAAGCTTGTACTTCTCTTGAAGAAATTACTCTTCGCATACTGCGGGAACATTGCCGCTCGTAGCTTCGATGTCGTAGCACTGGGTGTTGTCAACGTCCATATTCACGTAGCATTACTAGTGTTTACGGAGTCAAGACTCTTCGCATGTACTCGTCGGTCGTCGGTACTTCGATGTCGTGGCACTGGGTGCTGTCAACGACCGTATTAATTACGGAGTCAACATTATATTGCCTTTAGATCAAAGTAATTATTGGAAGGTGGTTCTGTGCACCTTATATTCGGAGGCAGTTATTGCTGCAACATTCATAAGGCCTTATTTGAAGGCGAATCATTTATTGGATGAATCATTTCATCATCGGTGTGACTAAAGACTGTGAGACTAACGAGTGTATGTATTACAGAATGGTTCCAGTTACAGCACATCAGGTGATATGTTCAACCCGGCTTGCCGAACTGATGTCCTCGTGGAGTCATCTGTTGGAAGCCATCAAGCATCAATGAATCCAGTATCGACGGGGCTAATTCAAGACGACGCTAAGCATGTACTGTGGTCACCACCCAAAGGGATTTGAGTTACACTTTGGAAAGTATATATTTATTTAGAGATGCCGATAACTCAGTAATCTGGAATTGTTAATTCATCATGCGCTGCAAATTGTTATATTATTTCCATTTCTAGTAATTCTGTATAATTTGGGGAATTTTGTAAATAACTTCTGGGAGGGGCAAAACTTCAAATATTGTTACCTATTTAGTACTTATGTTTATGTAATAGTTATGTGGGTATTAAAGAGTATTTGTCTTAAAGAAACAGACTATGGTCAGTTTATAAAAAAACCTCCTGAAAATATTTAACCTGAATTATACATCACTATACTAACATAACACAACAAATTTTCAAAATATTTTGGGAATTATTTTTGAAATATGTTTCAAATTTTTTTGTATATATATCGATTAGAACCATTAAAAATTTTCAAAATATTGTAGGAAAAAATTTATCGAAATATTTTTGAAAATGTTTTGGATACATAGGTATATAAATTATGTGATTTGGACCATAAAAAAATTTCAAATTTTTTTCGGAAAAAAGTATATAGAAAAATATTTGAAAATTTTTTGGGTACATATATATAATTTTTACAAAAAAATTGAATTTTTTAATGATCCCAATCGAAAAATATATATACTAAAAAAAATTTCAAAAATTTTTAAAATTTGGAAAGGTCCCCATCGTAAAATATATATTTACCTACCCCAAAAAAAATTCGAAAAATTTTTTCCTAATTTTTTTTGAAACTTTTGTATGGTCTCAATCAAAAAATATATATACCTACTCGTATGTATCCAAACAATTTTCAAAATTATTTCGAAGAATTATTTTCCGAATAATATTTTGAAAAATGCTTATTGTCCCAATCGAAAAATTAATATACTTATGTACCCAAAAAAATTTAAAAATTTTAGAAAATCTTTTTCCCCAAAAATTTTGAAATTTTTTAATGGTCCCAATTGAAAAATATATATAGCTATGTGCCCAAAAAAATTTCGAAAGTTTTTCATTGTTCCAATCGAAAAATATATATATACCTATGTACCCAAGACGTTTTCCAAATTTTTTTCCTCAAAAATTTTTTATGCACATAATCGAAAAAGATATATACATATGTACACAAAAAATTAAATTTTTTATGGTTTCGTTCGAAAAATATATGTCTATGAACGCAAATATTTTCAAAAATTTCCCGATTATTTTTTCTCTAATTTTTTTTAATTTATGGTCCCAATCGAAAAATACATCTACTTATGTACCCAAAAAATTCAAAAAAATTTTTAGTCCCAAATGAGAAATATACTCGTATATACCTTTGTACCCAAAAAATGTTTATAAATTTTTCGAAATTTTTTTTCCAAAAAAAAATTGGAAAACTTTATGGTCCCAATCAAAAAATATGTATCCCTATGTACGCAAGTAAGTTTTTTAAATTTTGAAATTTTTCGTAAAAAACAAATTTTTCGTGAAATTTTCAAAATTATTTGGGAAACATTTTTCTGAAAACCTTTGGAATTTTTTTTGAGTACATAGGTATATATATTTTTTGATTGAGACCATAAAAAATTCAAAATTTTTTGTGAAAATATTTTTCGAAAAATGTTTGAAATTTTTTTGGGTACATAGGTATGTTGCGTGGCCTTGGCGGCGATCCTAAGTCTGGCCGGCTGACGGGTGCCGCTGAGGTCGCGAATGGGAGTTGGGGAGGAGGACGGGGAAACTGGGGTGGCGGCCATAGACCAAGATAAACTCGAGATTTGCGGTAGCTGCTTACTTATACAGTTCAGGGTGGTCGACGGCTGAGAGAGAACTGAGGTCCTCGGAGGCGCTGACGTCGTGTCGGCAGTCGCGTGACGGCTAGTGCTGGCGTCTGGAGACCGGAAATCCCTGGTTCGGAGGAAGCTGGCTGGGAGAGCGAGGGGTGGAGGCGGGTTCCTTGAGCGACGCTCAGTGGCGTCGCGTGTAGCAAGGAATCGTTTCCCACTCTCTACTCCCCTCGTCCGCTTCGGTTCCACTCTATATATATTATCTAGCCGTGACGTCATAGCCTCCTGACCCAGTTCATATGCACACTCGGCATTCCTACGTATGTCTTCACGACATTTCCCCCCCCCTTCCCAAAAAAGAGAGGGTCGTAGTTCGTGAAGACATCTGTGCACCCCTTTCAATATACATTTTTAGCGCATGGGCTCTAAAAACTTCACAGGTTCAAAAATTCGACACGAATTTACCACCTATAATTACATACAATAAAACAACAACCAATTTTAAAATTCTCCATACAAAACTTAGGTTATAACGTACGCATGGGCAAACTAACTACATTTTTTACAAATCGCTTGTGCACTATAACTAATCCTCTTGATTCTTGACATATTTACACAACAGTCTTTTTCACCATCACGTAAACGTAGTACACACTAACACAAAAAAAATTATTCACACACATACTTATTTAATTTTATTAAAAACACTTTATACAAGGATTGATAATTATAAGTGCGGGAACATCGGTGGTGGCACCCGGGCTGGCGTTAAGTTTATTCCCGAGACCGGTAATGTTTCCCGTTGCTCCACTTTTTCTTTTTACACTTGGTTACACCCCAAACAACCCCAACACACACTGGTACACCCATAGCCACGACACTGTTCCTAGTTGAGCTGCACTGTTCTGGCACGTTTCCCAAATGGACCAGTGTCTCCGAACTTTATGGGCACGGTTGGCACTTTGTGCGTGTTTTGAGTTTTTAGGGTACCCAGGAATTCACTTATCATTCCTGACTCTTTTCCCTAGTTCTAATTCCACGTCCTTCGCCGCCTCTTCCGTCCCGCTGCTCGCTGTCGGGCGTGGAGTCTTCGGGATTCTCCCGGCCCCAGAAAACGGGTCTAATATATATATACCAGGATGTTACGAACGAATAACCATTCGTCGTAAAACAAACAATATACAGGGGGGACTTGTATGTTTCAACAAGCACAAGAAGGTTATGTATGATAGGATTCTTTTATGGACACGCTTCGGATCAACAAATTCACATTTATTATATCACAATATTTACACACATATTTCCTTAAATCTACATATACTGCATGACAAAATTGACATAGAAATAGCACCGTTCTCGAGTTTTCGAGAACGCCCCCCAGGCATCAACGAATTGATAGTTTACAAATCACCTGCTTTGATACATTAGAGTTGGTTTTTAAATCCATCGGGAGATTTTCCCGATGTGGTCCCCACTTGCGAGGAATAACAATTTTGCATTAAATCTTGCGATTTTGAATGCGAATTTCGTTGTTACGAGAATGTATACTTATTGAAGTGCTTGTGAGTAGTCTTCTCTCCGCTGCTGAGGTTGCGTTGACCTGGTCTTCCGTGGAGTAGTTTAGTAGAGTAGTTTGGCTGGTTGACTCGATGTTCCGGTTGCCTTTGGATAGTTGCTCGAGGTCTTCTGCTGGATGCTGATGTCGAACCAGGTTAGCAGTGATGTTTGTTGAACATTCTGCTGTAACTTAAAACATGTTATGAGCTTTTATGCTCGTAGTTGCTTGGCTGCGTGCGTTGCACTGTACGATACATTAGCACAACTAGTATGATTTCATTTATGGAAATCATGGTCCAAAAAATCCGTTTATACACTATACAATAACAGCACAACAGTTGTAGGTTTTACATCACGACGATACCTGTCCCTACGCACGGGACTCACGACGATGAAATGGATATCGAGTGGTTGAATACAACTGTATATATAGCCGTCTCACAGAACATACACGTAGGGCATGTTCATAAATGATGAGTCATGGAACGTACATAATGGGTACGTTCATGAATATCTGATTCATGGAGCTTGCACAGTGAGTGCGTTCAGTATAGATACTTTCGATTCTATCGATTGTATCAAAGTTCAGTATCGATAAATATCGATCGAATTAGCATGGAGCTTATAGCTCAGAGAGCGCCTATATTGAATAAATGTCTATATAGACGCTAAATGATTATACACAAATACAGTTGTTATAGAATGTTTATAATAATTAAATACATAGTTTATAACAATAAATACATAATAAACAATAATAATAAATAAAAAACCCTTACAAACGTTTGGTTTGTAACACAGGAATACCTAGAATTTGCGCAGGTGATTTACACTTTCGCTTTACTTGAACGCAAAGGCTACTTCATTTGAAGGTCAAAGTATACTTTTGAAAAATATTCAAAAACTGTTCCAACTATTTTTATTTCTTAAATATAGTGTATTCATAGTGTAATTAGTATATGTTTAATCCGCATTATCGGTAAAGTTTGGAATAGATGCAGTGAAATAATTTCCACTCACATCGCGTACTTTTTCCTTTACAAACACACTCTTTGGATTCTCACCATTGGTAGATATGTCATTTTAATGTTATTTTTAAAGGAGAATAGAAGATCGTGTGCATCTCATGTTTCTCATTGTATTTGGGAACTTCCACCCACACGAACGTCCTTAGTCGCGAATTCACATCCAATGACGGTGTATCATTTCGCGGCGTTTTTATGTGTGCACTACTTCATTTGCTGAACTTTCTTGTTACATTTTGGTTAGCACCGTTTTTTATTTTTCCATTATTTTGATGGTAATGAGAGATACCATTTTGTTTATTTTTAACTAGTTTTTTGAGTTCAGTGCTATATCAGTTGGAAATGTAGAAATAGTATTGTAAATATTACATTTTACACTTTCAGAATTATTTGCCAAGAAAGAATAGCATGAAAAATACAAAACACTCAGATGCAAGGATATTGAAGAAGTATTATCTTTAAAAGAGTATCACATATTTAAACAAAATTATTAATAGATGCAATTAACGTTCTTTAATTGAACTATGAAATTTAAAGGAAGAGAAAGAGAGAAGTAGGAACAAAGAAAGAAAACAAGAATCTGTGGTTGTATTTCACAATTTCATTTGAATAAATTAATGAAAGAGATTTCAGTTTTAGTTATATTTGTTGTAATCTAAAACATGTTTTTTGTAATATTAATCTCAGATCACGATTTTATATGCTGCACGATATTACAACCAGAGTTATATTGTAGATCATTATATTATTAGAACATGTAATTTATTTGTTTCTTAAGTAGTTTTATATTATTTATAACTTGAGAATTAAACTTTTGTGTTATTTGTTCATATTGTAGACAAACGTTTTCTATATTTATTTAATTCCTTTTCACATATATGAAAAACTTAAGAGAATCGCAAATTATGTGAAATTACTTTCGACAATACACATCACTTGTAGGCAATGAGATTTGATTTCTTTACTTCACTGTATAAATATAAGAAATTATAGGAATATTTATAAGTAATTTGTGATTCGAATTATACCAATTCCATATGAATATATCTTGCAATTATATTCAAATTCCGTTAAAAACTATATTTTATCACAGTATTACGCAAACGTATTTTATAGAAAGTCTAATATTGTTTACATTGCCTATGAAGACCTTGCGAGACAACGAATCTTGAGATGTCGTTTAAATATAGAGAATGGTAAAGTTTATTGAAGTCAAGAATATACAGAATATTTTTGTTATGGAAGTCCAAAATGTATATAATAAAAAAATACAAAATATTTCTTTAATACTAATGAAACATTTTATCTCATTACGATTTACCAGCGGTACTATTAGTCTTCCAAATATGGGAGCCGTTTGAAATAGACTTACGATTGGTCGAATGAAACTTCCCCTGTCAAAGGGGAAGCAGGAGGAGAGAGGCATCGAAAACTTAACAAATCCAAAACTGGTCAGAGCGTGGGACTTAGAAAAATAAATGGGCCCTTTTTTGTTATCAGTAGAGTACAAGTTAATAGCATTCATTATCCTATGTTGAAAGAAAATAGGTTTATAGTTTGCTCTATGGTGAGATCCAATTTTTACAATAAAAGCCCTTTTTAAAATAATAATATATCATCACTATGAGTTCCTCCACAATAGAATACCATATAACAGAATACTTTTTAAAATGGAAAATATTTGATATTAGATAATTATAAGATACGTGATTCTTTAGGTCTCTTAAGAAATAAATTGCTCTGGATGCCTTGTCACTAATGAATATTATATGTTGCATGTTAGCTTATGGTCCATACTTGCTTTACTTGAAGGGTTTTTGCCCCAAGAACCCACTAAGGGTTGCACCATTATAAGTTCACCTGTGGTGTCTGTATAACTTTGCTCCAGACATGTCATGATGTTTATTATGAAAAAAGCAGAAGGTATCAACCCAACAAAATTAGTATAATTGCATTGAGAATTACATCAACACTTGCAATGTTGTCTAATGGGAATTTTTTTTCTAAAAAGAGACTTGATATTAATTTTTACAATTTTATGATTTCTTTTGTTTAGTTTTTTTCGCCAGTTTTGGAAAATGAATTTACAAATTTTCAACAATCTGCAAGTAGTAGAAGTGGATGAGACTTCTGATTCCTGCAACAATTAAATATATACTCAAAATATTGTCACATTACCCCCTGCGACATCATCTTTCTCGGCCGGGATCGGCTTCTGGCAACTGACTGGGAAGGAAAACTAGGTCTCCCACCATACTCAAATCCTCCGTACATTAACAACCAATATTTTATTAACCATTATATACATTAAGTTCCCCTATCATACTACTAACCCCCCAGCTCTAAGTCCACCATAGTTTTTACACCAATCTCCAACCCTCATCTTAGCACACCTCTAAAATGACTTGCATTCCCACTTTCTTTCAAAACTGGATAGTTATTTGATTAGCAACCTCTGACTAGTGCAAAAGCCACTCGCCCAACAGAATATCTTCATCATTGGGTTGTTTTCTCACTCGCTCCCTGTCTCCAGAAATGCCATGGACCGTCCTTCCTACACGTCCACACACAGCAGCCTCCAACCATCAAGTCCCTTTGACGTCTGCCACCTTCGCATCGGACGATCAAGTCCTCTCAATCATCTCCGTTCATCCTCGCATCATATCATCAAGTCCCTTCCTTCTTCGCCACGTACCCTTTGACCAGATGTGCAGACAGCACTGCTTGCACTAGTATCTCTATATTCACTTAAAATGAATTCCCTTTGAATTCTATATTTTTATATAGCCTTTGAAATTATCTTTTTCCCCAAAATTTCTCCTTCACATCAATATTTCATAAATAATCTTGTTGGTCTAAGAATACATTTGGAAATCTATACAGAGACAATGCAACTAATTTAAGGTTCTTAATTATACAAATGGCTTATACATATTCATTAACCCCACATAATGTTAGGTTGATGTAATGTAGGTATATATAGTGTTGTATATATATAATATATATCCCTGTACTATTCAGATACATTGCATCATTTGAATTCAGTTCTCTATTCAGTCTACAAACCTCAAAAAGTTACACCTAGAACAAATTTATTCTAGTGCACTAGAATTTATTTAAGTGTACAAAAGTCCACTTAAATTTATTCTAGTACACTGGAATTTATTTAAGTGTACACTAGTACACATACATTAGTTCACTTTTAGTGTACACTAAATTTAAGTATATACTAGTACACTTAAATTTATTCTAGTACACCTAGAATAAATTTAAGTACACATAACATAAGTACACCTAGAATAACTTTTTATTCTTATTCTCTATTCACACAGAGTTCCTAAAAAGGTCATACCTGTGAGGTAAAGTTTCAGCAATAATATTTTTGTTTTTATTTGTACTTGTTAGTAGTCGTATATTGGTGTCATGAATGATTCTTCAAAGCCAAGTTTATGAATTTTATTTTAATGTTGAATAAGGGATCAATCCTAGTCAAATGGTCTAGAATTGTTGCTTGAGCACTTTTAAAGTTTTTAATATTTGTTTTACATGTACTAGTATCGCAGCGCTGTAGACCTTGCAGCATTAGGAGACAAGAATATTGCAGCTGGTTAACATCTGGACGATACCTTCAGAACATGTTCCAGGCTCAGTTTGATATGGTAGATGCAAATTGCCATTATTACTGTGTATGATGGTTAAATAAAATGTTGACCTGGTTCTGTGTTGCCCTTTTTATTGTTGTTTAAAAAGCATATATCATTCTGCCAGATCCTGTACTAGTATACGAGTAAAAAATTTAAGCTGTGAGAGACAAAATTTAACTTGCACTGTTTCATTAACATTAATTTGGCACACTGAAATTAATGAAAATTTTTAAAAAAATACTGTGCTTATAAAGTATTAAAAGATTAAATGATCTATTTAAAATATTTTATCTATTGTGGTGTATCCACATAGACTTTTTAAAATATGAAATATAATTTTTGTGTTCATCAACATTTTTTCACGGAGTATGAGATTATAGTTTCACTGACGAGTTAATAATAATAATAATAATATTTTATTGAACCACATATATCATAATGAAGGCGTATGGCGAGTCATAGAACTAACAACAAAAACAATAATATTTACATATAAGAATTACATTATATTAATTTTGATACATTTAACCATTTTCATTTAACTTAGGCTAAGTAGAAATTAACATAAAATACAATTATTTTCTACTATTATAGAATATTAATATTTATTTAGGCTAGGGTTATTAGATATCTATGGTAGAAATTCTATTATTTTACTTTTATTTTATTAATTTATGTCGAGGTCTATATTTATGGTAAAACAATGTAATTTGATGTTGTTAGATAGTTTCCTTCATCATAGGTCACCTTCTGCACCTTTGTTCTAATGATTACCTGCAACAAATTGTATGTCATACATTAGTTATTGCCATTGAGGAATTTTTGTATACTGTTGTAGAGTTTCTGTTGTAAGAATTGTTTGAGTTTTGTTTTGAATGGGTTCAGTGTATTGATGTCTTTTAGGTTTAGTGGTAATGCATTATATAGCTATATACCTGCATTATAAGTGCTTTTTTGGCTAAGAGTGGATGTTATCTGTGGTAGATGGATATTTCTGGCCTGTCTCGTGTTGTGAACATGAAAAGTGGAATTAAATCTATAGAGTGGTCCTTTGTCTAGTAGATCCTTTTTTACAAAGTATAAAGTTTCAAAAATGTACATGCATGGCAGTGGAAGTATTTTCAACTTTTCAAATAATGGTTTACATGTAGAAAGTTTATTAGTGTTGGTAATTGTTCATATTATTCTCTTCTGTAAACAAAAAGTTGGTTTTGTTTCTAATGCTTGTCCCCAAAATATTATACCATATTTTAGAATGGAATGGACATTTGCATAGTATACTGTTCGAAGGGTATCTGTTATGCAATTTGCTGTTAGAACTCTGATGGCATAGTTTATTGTGCTGAGTTTCATATTCAGTGTTTCTAGGTGACAGTTCCATTTCATGTTATCTTGTATAGTAACAGAACTGTGTTGTTTGTTTAAAGTTGAGGTGGTTACCATTAAATTTGATGTTAGGTGTGTGCTGTTTAGATGAATGAGTATTATGGAAGGAAACTATGCAAGTATTGTCAGTGTATATTATGAGTTTATTTTGTTGGAACCATTGGATTAGGGTGGCGATAGTGGATTTGGTAGTGTTAAGTAAGTTTTCAGCAGTTTTAGCACAGAATAAGATGTTGGTGTCATCAGCAAAAAGTACAATTTTGTGGTCTTTGATGATGGATGGGATGTCATTAATATATGGAAGAGTTTGGGTCCCAGGGTGGAGCCCTGAGGAATTCCGTGAGTGACATGCATTGGCTGACATCTGTGATGTTTCATTTGATTTTCATGCTGGTAGGATACTTGTACTATTTGCTGTCTTTCAGATAAATATGACTTTAACCAGTCATATCCTATTCCCTGAATTCCATCATTTTCTAGTTTACTGAGGAGAATTTAATGATTAATTATATCAAAAGTTTTTGTGAGATTAAGTCCAACAGGGATTTCTTTCTGCTCAAGCGCAATTAAAATTTCATTGAGAAAAGCAAATAGAGCAGTTACAGTAGATCTTTTTTCTCTAAATCCATGTTGGGAGTCTGTAATACTTTTGTTACATGTTAAGAAGCTTTTTAATCTGTTATTTAATAGTTTTTCTAGTATTTTAGAGAAACCTGTGAAAAGAGATATTGGCCTATAGTTTGTTACATTATGTTTGTCTCCTTTTTTGTGAAGAGGTTTTATGATAGCAGTTTTAAAAATTTGTGGAAAGATACCTTGGGATAAGGAGTTGTTATACAAATAGAGTTCAATTCCTTTCTATAAGTGTCGATAGCAATGCATGGAAAAGTTAACAGAACTCAATATGTATTCACTTAATAAGCTGTGACTTGATGTCTCTACAATTTATGTCTTTAAAATTTATTTTCTAAAAACACATTTAAGAGATCAAGAGAACTGAGTTTTGTGAATTCTTATTACTCCATTATCTTCTGGAAGAGACTGCAAGTATGATGTTGGTATTCTGATTTGATGAAACAACTTGTTCTGAAAAACATGTTAAGCTGCACAGTCAGGAACAACCTTAAGAAAAAACATACAATTGGAATTTTTAGCCAATCTTCAATATTTTGCATTCTTAATAGCACAATTAAAAAAAGAAAACCTTAACTCATTTTGAAGATAATTTACTAATTATTTTGTATACTAACATTATGAAATTCTTAATGCTGTAACTTAATGTGCATAACAATAAGTGTATTGTTAAAAAAGAATATACAAACTGAATATAACCTTATGGAGGACAATGAACTAATTTCCATGACAGTTTCTAGGATGTCTGCATTTTGCACCACAGAAGATACAGGTAGCATACCCTTTTCCTTGAAATGGAAGTGAAAAGGAAAGGACTCTTGAGGTAAATTTTCTTGAACAAATTAAGTGTTCAGGGTCAGTTGCTAATGTAACTATCTCAGTGAAATGGTGAAAACTTTATCTACAATTATGAAAGGAAAACAAATGTTGGTAGATGAGGTGGGATTTATGTACAGAAAAATAATGTTAGCCATAAAGATAGTATGCCATTGAATGAATGAAGCCTTTGAAGACATTACTAGTATTGGTATGGTTTTCATGTTGCTTCAATACAAATTAACCATCTCTACCACCACTAGTTATAATTCCTTACCTCCCTTTTAAGAGAAAATAGTTTCTTCTTCATAATTTTAACTTAAGCAACTTTAATATAACTAATTTATATGAATTGCAAAATTGTTATAACCTTTGTAGATGCAAAATATTTTACAATTTATTTACTTTGTTTTTTGCCGCGAGTACTTAGATAGTCATTCTTTCTCATTCCTTTCAGAGATATCCAGATTTAAAGTGGCATATTCTGCATACACCTTTTATGAATTTATTTATTTATTACATTCTTTATTTATTACAGATTATTTATTTACTAATTATTCATTATTATTATTATTATTTATATATTCACTTATTGTTTATTTATTGATTCTTTTTTTTTAAATTTTAACGAGGTTCAGGCTATGAGACCTGTTCTTCCAGTTAATCATGACTTGGGTGTGGGAAGGGGAGATTTGGGATTGCCGGGGAAGTTGCAGTACCGAACCGACATATGACTGAAGAAGGTGAGGGAAACCCCAGCTGAGAACCTCACCTAGTTCGAGGGAATAAGTTTTGAACTCACACACGTATCGAGGAAGCGAAGACGCTACCACAAGACCACCGCCGTCGGTTCGAAAATAGTAACGCTAAATGCAGGAGGGATTAGTATCCTAATGAGAGGATTGGTGCAAAATGCTGACGTCGAGTTTCTATTAAGATTTCTAAGTAGATTATGAAATAAAAAAAATTACGGGTTAACATGTCAATTTCCCTCTTCTTGAATACTCGTTGTTTGAACCCCGTCTGTTTCTCCAGTATCGTACGGACTGTGAATTTCTGACGTAAGGATTCCCTTACTTGTCTCTTTTCTTGCTATTTATCAACCTGCAACAAATTGCATGGTAATTGTATATCCTGGAATATACACAAACACATGTATTCAACAACAAAACCATCATTAATTTTTATCGATTAAACAGCGAAACCGATTAAATATTTAAATAGCAAAAAAACATTTAAATTAATATTTCATAAGGATAATTCTTTATAAATAAATACATTTTCGTTAATAAAAGCAGTTACAATATGTTTTGTTTCAATGATTATGGTATAACAATTTTCTGACTGGGAGTGAAAAATACATCAATAGTTACAAAAGTTTGTAACGTATTATTTGAAATTTCTCAGGAATTTTGCTGGTCTCAAGTTCCGGTAATTCGTATGTAACTGCAAATTAAAATATCGGCTTCCTTGGCCCCAACTTAAATGAACACTAAATGCATATACAAGGATAAAAGAGATAATACAGACATGTCCATTAAGTTAGAGACTGGCACAAAATAAAATTACAATTCGTTCACACATGGAATTTTGTAAACAGCATAATCGAAAAGCTTAAAAAAATAAACGTAAGAATTAATATAAATATAAGAATAAAACTAATTGTCAACACTCGCGTTCTTATAAAACCATTCAAATATATTTTTGCTTTCTTCTCTGCACTTCGTTTTGATTCGAAATCGTCATTGATGCCTCTGATTAATATTCTCACCCTCACACGCATCGCTTCTTAACACTCTTGAACAAAGTTTTAATTAATCGTACTTTGGGCACAGGTACAGGACGGGCAACCACAGGCGCTTGTCCTTTCCCCTAATGGCATCATCTCTACCTGAAAAGGGTTGGGGCCCAAATCATGCCCAAGATTAGCAGGTCCTTCCGAACCCTTTGCAGAGGAGTAACTTGGGGCCCAATTCGTGCCTGGCCGTTCATGTTACTCTGATTCGGACTAACTCGCCGATCCACCGGTCCGCGGTTCGGGGCGTCCTCCCGGGAAGGGGATAAATGCGCCCTCGGAGGAGAATAAGTGCGCTCTCTTCAAAATGAACCATTAAACATTCGGAAGAGAGAAATATAAATTTCCAAAATGGGCATGACGAGGGCGCTGCTAAGAGAGTGCGATGGTGAGCAGTTTCTATCAATGTCACGGCAAGATAATTTCATACTGTTTTTGTCTAAAGAGAGTACTGAGGATTACACCAACAAGACTAATATTTCATGTATGAATGTCCAGGTAATTGTTTAAAATGTGTTGTATATTTGTACATACTGTAAGATTTGATTAATTCCCAGTTAATAATCAATCTTATGAGATTATTAAAGATTCAAATGTTTATTAGTAAGCGGAAGAGTTCGTGGCCGTTACAGGCAAAGTCGTAAGGGAAGAGGGAAGGCTCTCAGCCGTTGGAGTGGGCGCAGAGCTTCCTTTGTTCCAGAAACCAAATTTAAAGAGAAACTAGCGGAAGTGGGTGGTGTACAACGTATTTGTTTTGGTCAAAAACGGTTGGAAGCTATAAATGGCGCGAACATCGAAGACAGAGTTCGTTGGAAAAGAAACTAGTAGCAACGGAAATTTACTCAATGTTTTGAAAGAAAAGGAGGTCACGTAGTTACAGTATACAAGATTGAACACGCAGCGGCCAGGAGAGGCGCGAGAAGAAAGAGAAAAGTTTTATGAGTTAAAGAGTCGACAATAGCTGCGTGAGAGGGTACTCCCTTAGTTCGCGTAGCGACCAGCAACCTAGGAGCGGTCGGCAGACGAAGCCAGACCGAGGGAGTTAAATACGTTAAAGAGACGAGCGCGACCGTTGAAAATTTAGAAAGTAGAATAAATCTAGTGTCCTTGTTGTTAAAAACCGTCTGGTGGAGATCGCTCAAATACGGTTGGGAAAGAGGAAGCCGTTGAGCGTGGAAGTGTTTAAAAATGCAGCTCATGAATTGGCCTGGAGCGCGTGTTCTCAAGTTGAAAATTAACCTATAACAGCAACTCCATCAGGAGTGTGAAATCCAAAATGGGACAGGGTAACACGTGTTTATACAATAAAGAATGGGTAAAATGATGGTTAGCAGACATGTCAAACTTACGTGTTGTTTTGTACAGAGCAGAGAAGTGGGTTTCTTTTTAGTAATGAATAAACCCTTGTAAGAACAGTGCGTCACACATCCGTCGATTGTAAGTTAGAGGCCACTTTAGGAAAAGTACTGAGCCACAAGACGAAATGGTGTTAGTGAAAATAAGCTTTGTTATTGATTAAGAATGAACCACGTCACGGAAAGTTGAACAAATTGAGGAAAAGCCACGTGATTGAAAAATCGCTAGAAATTGGCTAGAGAAGATGAACGATGTCACCGTGAGGAGGAGCTTGTTTGCCTAGTTCTGTCAGAGGAGTAGGGATCTTATTATTTAAGATAGGAGAGAAAACACTTCGGGAGAATTACGTGATTCGAGTTTGAGAGAGAATTGTGATTTTGAGTTTCGAGATGGTTGAGAAAGATCGTTGAGATAGGGCAGTGATTCAGATTCAGAACTGCGACTTAGACTTTCCCTGAAAATTCTGTGTTTCGCTTTTGAGAGTATTATACTTCAGATTTTAGAGAATTCGGTGATTTGATCTTCGAGAATATTGTTTTGGGATATTCTTTTGACAAGACACTTAAGCGTCAATGCGCTGTCAAAGACGTATCTGCTTATTCTAGAACGTTGTTTTCGTTCTGCGATGGTAACCGACATTCATGAGCAGACCGTTTAATGCAGTGAGCTAGTGAATGATGAACAATCAGACTTTATTATGAGTGGCAACATTGATCGTTACGAAAGCAAGTGATGCATTTAAGTCTTCATCAAGTTTTGCTTTGAGATGATTTCAATCGACATCCAACATCCGATGAGGGAATCGAACTGGTAGGCACCGCAGCTAATTTGGGGAAGGCATTGGTACGGACAGGGCCAAAGCGGCTAGATGTGGTTCCGGGGTATCCACGCCCTCCTGAGGTCAACGACATCCCACGACGGTTGGTGCTGAACATGACGCAGTTGTAAGGTAATTCTTCGAAGGGCCATTTACGGTACCTTTTTCGCTTAACAATGTAAAACGAAATTTCATTAAGTGACAATTTCAGGCCAAAGACTCTTGTGTCAATTGTGTCTTTTATCGTTAACATGTTTGATGTGAAGAAAAGTTTAAATAATGAACAGTGGTTAAACCAGTATGATGAACTTTGTTAAAAGAATCATAAACTTTAAAGTGGTAAATTCAGTGAAATTGTAACGTGTGTAATTTAGTAGTAATTAGTTGCATGTCTTTTTGGGGGAAGTGCTTAAATGGGCAAATTGTGAAGTGCAGTGTTGTATTTGTGTAATGAGGATAACTATAGTTGTACCAATGTTCATGAAAGCTGTGTTTCTTTTACGAACGATTAATGTAGATTTTATGTAATCGGCCGAACCCAATCCTCCCCTTGTCACTTTATAGCAGGAGGACATAATGTATCCGTGAGAATGCTTGTCGAGAGGGCTAGGTAAGTGCATCATCATTAAATTTCAACCCCATATATTTTTATATTACAATTGACGCCCCAACGTGTGAGTTTTTGTACCTACAAATCTATTTTCTATTGGCCCATATTTTTTATATTACAATATGTTTATGGTACAAAATAACAGCGAGTTTTACTGATGTGATAAAATTATGCACGAACTTTTTAATGGCACCCGCCGGGAAATAACTAGTGCATCTCGTTAAAGAAACGAATCTCATATTTCTATGGAATTGTAATGAATTTACAAACTTAAAACCTGAATGTTTTGTTGATTGAAATTTCAGTATAACATATGAACATTCATCAAAAAGGTCCCAAAAATATTTAATAAAAGCAATTTCTGGAAACTTACAAATAACAGTGCACATTTAATTCCTTTAATCTGTCACTACAGCCCTTTGTGGGCTTAGGCCTTCGCGGAGGGTAGAGTTCGCGCAACTACTTGACCCCAGCAGTAGAAAAAGATGTGGTCAGCATCTCGCTCCGACCGGTTCGATCCCAGGCTAGATTCTGGTACTCATTTTATAGCAGACTGAGTAGGCCTGGGATCCAGTCTGGATGTTGCGGCGTGATGAAAATCCCCACCTCACCGAGGATCGATTCCCGGCCATCCAGCCAGCAACTCAGTGCTCTATCCACTGAGCCACGTTGACTCCCATTTAATTATTATTTTACGTTTATTAGTAAGATTAAAACATATCAATGCTTAAGCTTAAAATATTTAATGGAAGGCCAAGACTTAAATCTTTCAAGAGGATCTAATGAGCGTGAAAATGAGTAAATCGCCTTAGTTGTATCACTAATGAAATTAAAATATGGTCCTTCTCTTCTGGCTTTACATTTGGCAGATAAAATGTATAAGTAAAATAATATTTTTTTAGCTTTTAGGTGCAAGTGGGTCTAAGTCTCAATAGTATTACTACTTACTATTCCAAATCGTTCTTTCAGAGATGGATTTCTTACCTCAGAACCAACAAATTATGACAACCAGGCTCAAAATTGCAATAATGAGTGCAGCGGACGTAATAACCAAAACCCACAATGGAATATGAACCTGAAATGTGACGTTTCTAGTCAATATACGTAATGCATACCCATACAATTATTTACAATGTAATATAGATAATATAACAAGACCTTACTTAATGCAGATTCATAGGAAAAGATTCTTGGATAAAAGAATAATTACTGCAATACTTCTAGAGATATAATAATAAATGAACTGACAAAAAAGCAGTTACAAACTGCGCATGAACACGCGAAGGACAATGCGGAGGAATTTACTCTCCGGAAGCCAGCAAGGGAGCATCCCATCAATTCCGATCAAGGGACCTAAGGTAGAGGTGGATTGAACATTCCGATTCACTCCTAACAATAAAAAATAGTTTGGCACGTGTTATATAATTAACATAATATTAAAAAATTTGTATTTAATGAAACAAAAAAGTCATTTCATCACAATGTATTATCAAACTATAGATCATTCGGAAAGTATTGTTAATAAATCGTAACTATTAAAATAACTCTAAATTCATGATTAATTATTACAATAGACTGTCGCTTCCAGGCAAAAGCCTAGAGAGTGTGTACATAAAATCCGGAGGAAAGCCAGAGAGAAACCCGGGTCAGGATGGTGATATATAGGAATAATATTTTCTATTAACTATTTTGGAGTTTATTTGGCATAGGACTGATTATGAATGCGTAACGCGGCTATTTTGATGTTGACCGTGCTACAGAAGGTTCACTGTTTGTTTCGCAGGATTATATTTACAGTGTCACTTTTGGTGAAAGAGCGGACAAAATTTAATGAATCACAAAGTTCATAACTAAGGCGAGATGAAAATAGCCACGAGTTTGGGTCGAACCCAAAATCTCATACATTGACTGTACGAGCGTTGACCTCTATACCACCCGTTCTCTTCCCACTATTGTACATTTCTATATAAACCTGATAATTGGAAGACCTGTAACGCATCCCCTACCTATCTCCTGTAACCAAAAACCACAAGTCAAAATGTCCTACACAAACCACTATGTATATATGCTTACAAAATCAAACTTAAGAAGAATTAAAACAATTTATCGTTCTAGAATTCATTCTTTCTACTTCTTCTTATGCTATACTAAATGAAATTGATAGCACTAATACGTGGCATTAGTTCCACAAACATCTCAACATTTAGTAAATTCCTGTAGCAAACGTTTGTGTCACTAATGTCATGCAGAGGTGGATCTAGAACGTAATCAGGGAAGTGCATTTTTGTTTAAAAATTATGGTTTTTAACACAAATTTTATAAATTTTACCTTTAAATAAAATGCATAAAATAAATAATTAACAATCTTTATTTAAAATTAAACAATTATGAATCATACCATTTCTTTTTCTTGAGAATGAGAAATATCAGTGTCCTCCATCAAACTTTCCCAATTTTGCACACACTGTTCGGGGTCTTCGTGTCCAACGGTTTTTGGATCAGCGAACACGTGCATAGCGATTTCCTTGCTTCTTACAGTGGAACCAAAACGAGTAACATACCTGTGAAAAATGTACAAACATTTATAAATTGTTCTTATATTACACTGCAATGTATGTTTGAGAAGTATAACCAAATTGTAACACATTTACGTGAAATTTCACTTAAGTTAATTTTCGAAGAGAAGATTAATTAGTGTCTACATGGAAGAGCGGACCTGATGACCCGAGTCTTGCCACAAAAGAGTCATTATTATTGAAGTAAAACTTTTCAACGGTTAAACACATTTTAATAGTTACACTATGTGACGGAACTCGAGGTATTTCTTTATACAGGACGAACGCGAAAATAAAAGTGTATGTAGGAAAACAGGGTATGCACTAAAGGAAGAAGGGAAATGCTGGAAGCAGCATAGCTAGTAATTGCTAATGTTAAAGCCTGGTATAAACGGGTAAAATAACAAGATGAAAACTAGGTAGAGTACAGTTCAGAACATATTTTATGCTATATGTTTTGTGCCACCCAATGATGGACATAGTGTCGCTTAGTTGCACGTGTTTGTGTAGGTGTCAAATTCGAGAAACTTTACGAAGATCACCGAATTGCAGTTTCTTAACGCAAGACTAGCTTATATTAAAACGAAACTACAAAATCTCTGAACTTAAAACAGTGAAACCTGGATAAGTGGAATCTCAAGGGGTCAGTTATATTATTCCACTTAAAGAGGTGTCCCATTTACTCAGGTTCCCAGATATCCAAGTTCATTCACGTTTTTGTCTCATTTACAGAGGGACCCACTAATAGAAGTTAAAACAGAACTAATCTCAGTTATATTGTAAAAATGTAAAAAAACTCCATGAACACTTATAAGAAATATTATGTATGCACATAATATACAAAACTACAAAATAGACAAAACTTAAACTTTACTTTGTGCTCTAAAAAAATCTATAATTTTAGTTTGTTTTTGGTGTCATTTTTTGTAAGATGTTTTTCAATAACATAAATTTCTATCAAATATGCTTTGGTCACTAATCGTTGAGTTTTCGAAATAGTTATGCAAAGTTTCTAGGGTTCTTTCAGCTTCTCGCTTCGTCACAATTTGTAAACATTATTCCGAGTTTAGGTGTTTTTCATTTTCCAAAGAGCAAGCATAAACAATGTCATCTTCAGTTAACTCTTCTGAAATTAATTCACTGTCAACATTCACAAAGTCTTCAAAAGTTTGCTGTATCACATTTTCGTTTCCGATTATTTGATTCCAATCTTCAGGTGTAATGTCATAGTTATCATCCTCCTCTTGTAAGCGCTCAGATTCATCAATTTTAGCGGACTGAAATCCAGATTTTTTAAAGCAATTTGCTATTGTAGTTTTACTTTCAAGAAACAAAGCTTTCCTCGCAAATCTTATGACCTGAAGAACGTTTATTTCTGGGCATTTATCCTCTTCTATACATTTAAGAACATGTTGAACAACCTGTTTTCTATAATAAACTTTGAAATTATTAATGACACCTTCGTCCATTGACTGTAATTTACTGGTCGTGTTAGCGGGCAGGTAAACTAGTTTAATGTGATCTAAATCGGGCATGTTGTTATGAGCTGTGCAATTGTCAACGAATATAACAATTTTCCGTTTCTGTACCTTCATTTCTTTGTTCACACTTTTCAGCCAATCTGCGATATTTCAGATGTCATCCAAGCCTTTCTATTATTTTTGTAATTAACAGGTAAAGTTTTAACACCTTTAAAACATCTTGGTTTTTTGATCAAAAGAAGTAATTTTTCTGTTCCTGACATATTGTCACATACAAGTATAGTGACGCGCTCTTTGTTAAGTTTTCCACTATGGCAGGATTCACCTTTCAATGTAAAAGTTTTGTCAGGAAGACACTTGAAAAATAAACCTGCCCCATCGGCATTAAAAATGTCAACTGGAGAGTAATCACGCAACAGGGCTGGAAGGTCCTGAATCCACTGACTACATGTGCTATCGTCCACAGCATTGCTTTCTCCACGATTTTTTTTGAAAGCTAAATTGTTCCTTCTCTTAAACCAATCAAACGAACCATTGTTGCTACAAAAATTAATAATATTGAACTTCCTTGCAAATTCTTGAACCTTTTCTTTAATCATCGGTCCACTTATCGGAACATTTTTATTCTGAAGTTGCTTTATCCTTGCTAATAAACACTTTTCAAGTGCAGGATACTCTGAAGAGCGAATCCGTTTCATTTTCCCTTCAGCACACTGAGCCTCAATATTGTCTTTGTTCTTAATAATTCTACAGAGAAAAAGACTTCGGAACGTTAAATTCTTTACAAAGTTCATCACGTGACTTCCCACTTTCATAAACAGACAATAACTTTAGTTTTTGACGAGCTGATAAAGAATTCAACTTTCGTTTAAGCATATTTCAAGTTGATTTACGTATTCTACACGAAACGTCCCACTATCGACTAAGGCAATCAAAGATTGCCGGAAGAAATTAGCTAGCTAAGAGTTCACTTTACAAAGGTGTCAATAATAATTAATACCGTCAAATACTTGGAATTAGTACAGGCACAAAAATAAAAACAGAAATCCGACCTTTGTTTACATTGACAGATTAGAGAGTTTGGAATGTGTGATGAAATTGGTTCGAAGAATTTCGTCTGGTGTCTCAGTTATAGAGGTAATCAATCTTAGCTGTTCCAGTAAGAGAGGTGATTATAGAAAAAAATTCTAATTGTAATTCCAGTTAGAAAAGATTTACAGTCTCACTAATAGAGGTATTTTGGTGCCGAAGTGACGGGACCTCAGCATGAATTCCAGTTATATACGTTTCCCACTTATCGAAGTCCCACTTAAACAAGTTTTACTGTAAATAAGTAATTTGTTTTCATTTTAGTATCATTGCAAACAATTCAAATACATTTTTGTTTTTAGTCTAATTTCAAAATTTTTGTCTCTATATTCTAGCAAAATTTTCAGTGTATTGCAACCATGTTAATACATAAATGAAATTATTGCGAGGAGGATTCCAGGACTAGAAAGTTGAAATAATAAATAATTAATTTTATTCCAATTTTTTCTTAAATGCAAGATACAGATGAGATTTCTAGGAATAGAAACTAACCACAATTTCCAGTAGCGTGGTTAGTTAAGTAATTTTGTTTTATCATACTTTTACCATGATGCAAATCCGTCACTATAGTGACAGAGTGAGCTCACTATCTGCGGCGTGTACAAAGATAGCATGGAACTTAGAAAATAATTGTTATTTAAACTAACAATTCTTAGTTACTTGTTTGATAGTCAAATAATAACACAATTACAATTTACAATGTATTTATAATTTTGCCTTAGTCTGTATAAATAGTAATGTAAGATGAAATTAAATAAAAGCAGAATATATAACGTTCAATCAGTTATTTTGGTTAGACGTTACACCATGGCCTGCTTTGGGAAGGAGATGTCCCCAAGCCAGCTTATTGCTTTAATACAAAACTCTTTGATATTAACACTCATCTTAATTTCTATAGGCAGTTGACTGAAAAAATGAAGGTCAGGATAAAAAAAATGTTTAAAGAATAAATTGTTGACTTTAGGTTTAACAAGCTCCATATTTATTCTGATGAATCTTCTCTTGCCACTTCTAATTGCCCCATCGGTGGCTCAGGTGATAGTGTTGTCGCTCATCACCAAGTCATCTCGGGTTCGATTCCCGATCGGGCCACATTAATAACATTAGTAGCTTTTCACATTAATATCCCAGTTCACATAGCTGTGACTACTGAAAAGCAAACCTTCCTTCCTCTTTCGATAACTATCGTATCAATAACTACTACTAACTACTTCTACTAACCCCTCCACGTGGGCCAAGTTGTTGGTAAGCTCAACTAAGCGGCCCACCTACTAACAATTGTCTACCACCCAACTCCTAACTCCTATCGCTCCATAAGCTTCTATAACACGCTACATTTCCCATTTGCAAATACAACAATATAAAAAACGAAGTGTTTCAAAATGAAGAGATGTTGTTATGGTATGATGTTTCATTCTAAATATAGTGGGGAAGAGGTTTCACTTGGGTTTTCCTGTTAGTGTTAATAGTTGTTTTATAACAGCCTACGCAACGAATATACCGTATTGTATTCGAGGAGGGAAGAGGTCAAAATATAAGGTGCTTAAAAGGTTCATGTAAGTGAAATTCATAAGAAAAAAACTTCCTCGCCTATCTTTTCAGCACTTTATGCAAAAATAGTGTGTATTATCCATATTTTTTCATCTAAATGAACTCCCAGATATTTAAAACTGTCTTTTTCTATGATGCTACATATACAAGAATAATCCAAATTACAAGAAGACATGTTATACACGACTGTTCTTCCTGTGCCGCCCAGAGAAAATTCCTTAAAATGTGCTCTGGTGTACGTTATAACTAGTATTATCTGGATCAATAGGAACCAGTCCAGATAATCAAATATCCAGTTTTCTTACAAAAAATGTAATTCGACAAGCTAAAAATGCAATTTGACAAGTAAAACAAAATATAAGGCAAAATGACAAATATTGTATTTTTGGAGAAAAAACAAAAACTAACCCACAATATAGAGTTAAAAAAGAAATTTAATGATATGATAGGTCTATGGTGGTCTCATCAAAGTAATAAAAATAACAATAGTTTATCACACAATAATTAAGAGTACAACCATTTTTTTCTCCCATCGATCCTGATAATTGGTGATCGAGATGTTTGGAGCTCGGGAAATTGGAGTCCTACTATAGTTATTAGACCTACACTCCTGTACATTAAAGAACACTATACAGTACGAGAACGACTACACCTATCTTAAAAATGGTAAGAACCTCTTTTGTAAGAAATCAAATGAGGATTATTTTTTCATATAGATATTTTTCTCAAAAACCTTACTATTGCGACAAAACGGCATAAACCGCGAACGGGCACCTTAGGGGTGGCTTTTTAAGGGTTAGTAAGAATTTTATAGCTGCCAGGCTGTCAGTTTTATACTGTAAAATGAAACAAATGGCATGTGGTGTCATTTTTGTTGACCGATTCGCTCCTGACGTAACATGTTGATAATTATGTTTATTTGCACCATGCTAACAGTCTTGGCGACACCGATGCGAAATGTAGCAAAAGTCAACGACGTCTGATAACTATAATTTCAGCAACATAGTTGAAACACGCATTACAAGGAGAGCGATGTATAAAATGAACACTCATTACAAACTGGTTTGCTCTCCAAAGAGCTCTGGACACAGCTGGCGTCCATTGTATATGGTGGCTGTCTTCCTTGTCGATGTACAGGATATCAGGGCGATTGTAAGCCACTGTCTTATATGTCAACACGGGAATAACCTATGATAATTATAATAATAATTATTATTATTATTTGCAATGCAATGTTTGATTCATGGCATGAGAGAGGAACACACATTAATAATACCATTAAATTCAATTGCGTTAGATTAAATGAATTTTTGACCATACGAGAATATGTGAATTTGCTTATTCTACCATGTTGCTTATTATTACCATTCTGTTGCGAGGACTCGGCGGCGACCCTAAGGCTGGCCGGCTGACGGGTGCCGCTGAGGTCGCGACAAGGGGTGGAGGGGTTTGAGGAGGACGGGGGAACTGGGGTGGTGGCCATAGACCAAGATAAACTCGGGGTGTGTGGTAGCTGTTTACTTACATACTCAGTCGGAGCAGGAGGTCGTCGGCGGAGAGAGAGAGAGAGAGCTGAGGTCCTTGGAGGCTCTGACGTCGTTCGGCAGACGGCGTGGTGGCTAGTGCAGGTGTCTGGGACCGGAGGAAGCTGGCTTGGAGAGTGAGGGGCCGAGGCGGGTTCCTTGGGCGACGCTCAGTGGCGTCGGGCGTGGCAAGGAATCGTCCTCCACTCTCTACTCCCCTCGTCTGCTTCGGTCGTCTCTCGGTGGGTCTGAGAGCGAGACCTGAGACCCACTCTATCTATCTATATATGTTATTAGCATAAGGAGGAGGAGGAGGATTAATAGAATCAGTACTGTTAAGGTTTCAGGCGGTTCTTTTTATAGAATTGGCCTTGTCAGATTCATTATAACAAACACTCTTTAATAACAAATAACAACACATACAATAACTAATAATATATTTACAGAATTACGTAACGTTATAAACAATTTTGAAGTTTAAGCCCCCCTAACATTATATAAGAAAATCCCCAATTGACACAGAATTACATTTGTGGAATGTAGCAAGATTGTAATGCATGAAACTAAGAAACAACCGAGTTTTCGGTGTTTTTACAATTTAAATATATTTCTGTAATGCACTTGGCAATTACTTATCATGTTTTCAGTAGTGTTTTGAGAGTCCTCGTGATACTGAATCTTCATTAAATCTTCATTAATATGATGGCTTCCTCAGGCCGCGTCTTCATAATAAGCTCAAGAAAGACAGCGCACGTAAATATATTCTGGCATACAACAAAGCTGGAACGAGGCTATAACATAATAAATCAAATGTTAGCACTTAAAGTTCTCAGTGTCGAACACCAGTGATGAGGCAGGATTACTGCCTTTTCTATAGAATACTTTTTTTTCCTGTTACAAGGAAATATTTATAATAACTAGACTTCGTAAAAGTCTTCCAAATAATATATTCTTCATAATAACAAAGCGCAACATGACATCAGTTGCCTTACCGACGTGAACGCAGGCTACAACGTAGCTTAACTGAGCACAACTGAGTGCAACTGAGTAATTTGGGGTACAAAATCAAGAGCTTTTATTCCCTTTAGAATGTTCTAGAAGGTGGTGGGGATAGCGGCCACAGCAGTGGGGGCTATTCCATAGAACGTACATAAGTCATCTACTGCACTCTAGTAGTGATATAATGTAATGCGAGCGAGTAGTGTCAACTTTACGTACTTTCACGGCTTCCTACAAGGGTAACCACTTTGCGAACTAATATGGTTCGTAATATATTATATATATATATATATATATATATATATATATATATATATATATAGCCTCCTGACCCAGTTCAGCTCTCTCTGCGTCTCCATGACCCAGTTCATACGCATACTCGACATTCCTACGTATGTCTTCACATCAGTATGTCTTCACGACAATTCTGCCATGTTTTTATCGTGTAGTTTTACTGATACACTTTTTGTATCACTCTTTTTACATCACCTCACTGATTTAGAACCTTTAATAGATTTACCTTCTATAGGATTGTACTGTATCTTATTGAATAATTAGCTATGTGATATTGTACTTTAAAATTTTAATATAGTAATATTGTTTTATTTGGGGGGGGGGGGGGAATTTGAATGAAGTTTATGTATCCCAATGGAAGAATAGAGGTCAGAACTTACCGTATGTCTTGAGACATTTCCAAAAATAAATTTATTTATTTTTAATTAAAATTTCAACCTCTAGTGTTTTAATATTTTGATAATAATCAAAATGTCTTACCTCCACAGTGTGATTGTTCCCAGCTCTGACGCGGTCATTCAACAACACGCAAAATTCTTCAGGATATTTTTCACAAGGATGATGTGGATGGGTTTTGACGTAAATTGAATCAGGGTTTAATACTTGCCCGAACCTAATATCATCAGAAAACTCCTCCCCATCCACTTTGTATCTCACATGGTAATGATAAAGTGTGGTGCAAAGTTCTTTAGGTGGTGTCCAACGTATATCGAGCCAGCCGGGTCCTGCATTCACCATTCTCAGATTATCCACAGACGGCGTCTTTTCTGGTCAAAAGAAAGAAGAAACAAATAAATTTAAAAAGATTTTGATTTCTTACATCTCCTTCATGTAACAATGATTTACATTTATTTTTAACAATTTCGAGATGTGGGCAATATGGATACTGACATAGTATATTATCTATGTAAATACTGTTTGTTTGGTAAGCGCATCACTTGAGAATGGCTGGACAGATATGGCTAATTAAAAAAACTATTCGTACTAGTCAGAATAAGGTCTTTATGGAGAGAAAAATTGAAAAATTCGGGAAAAACAAAAGTGTTTTTCTCTATGAGATTTTTGTATGAACTCAAGACCATAACTCACGACTCGAACGATGAATATGTGTAATACTTTCTTTATTTATTTTTGTTTTGTTTTTGTTTGTTATGATCCTGGAAAAGTTTTCAGGAAAACAAACCGGGACAGTTACAAAGAAAAGTAGGAAAATTCGGACAAACTGCAAAAATCATAATTTTTGTATTCACTCTCGATAGGTACGACATATCTCGTTGATTCTTTTTGTTTTGTTTTTTCAGTTGAATTTTGATTCTGTTGTAAGTTCATCGCAATCGTTTCATGAAATGAATAAAGTTTCGTCGTTTTATCTCAAACAAATTTACATATTTACCTACGAAATACGGTGAGATTTGAAGTACAAACGGTTGAACAATAACAACAAAGGGAATCAATTGGTCACAATCGTAAACAGATACAACGATCACTCCGAAACATTTTTTTTTTTCATTTTTACTTTGTTTACATGTTTAAAAAAGCTTTTTACAAATTCACAAAACAATAACAGACATTTATTGAAATTTGGACAGGTCAACGTCTGTGGGGTAGTTAGAGATAAAGCAAGATTCGATACGGATTGGAAGACACAAAATGTGTAAAATATCGGGAACTGTATTCGGATTTAATTGGTGATTTGTCCTTTTATTATTTAATGAACTACACGACTCACTTCAATTACCTTATGTACTACACGATTATCGATATACCTTGTGTCCTGTCCGACTTATCTATCAACGCAGAGCATAAACTACCGAAGCTAGATTCTTGAAATTTGGACAGTAGATGTCTTTTGTAACGAAAATATCAGTTAAGAAAAGATTTTTCGAAATTCTTTTTCTTAGGGTGAAATAGGGTAAAATGTCAGTTTTCAAAGTTTTGCTATTTTTATTACATTTTGCTTACTAATCATCTCAGTTTTCGTTTGAAAATATTAATAACTTAAATTTTTAGAAACGGTTCTTTGGGATGTTCGATATTTTATTTTTAAGTGGTTGCAAGAGGGCATAAAAGTTTTCATACTTTTGTCATTCGCGCTAACTGTATATAATACTATGTTCTCCATACCTTACGAACTAATTGAGAAATTATCTTAGATTTGAGTATAGATTATTATTTATGTACTGTACTTCGCAAATATGGCAAAACCAAATATCTAAACCGATTTCACGATTTTTCGATTTTTTGTTTTATAATGTATGAAAATATTTGGAGCATTGTCCTGACTAACACATTAATCAACGCAGGCATACAATTATTAAAGTTAGGAAATTGAACATTTTGACAAAATTTTGCTTTTATATTATATACCAAGGAAGGTTTTTCTGAAAATCTCATTTTAAAGTAGAACGTCAACGTCAATGAAGTTCGTTCACTAAGGTTTCTGTAATTAAAAAAATGGGGTAAAATTAATGTGGGGTTATCGACAGGTTTTAAAATGCATAGTTATATGTAGTTGTAAACTATGTACAAGTGTTACATCTGAAAAAACAAAGAAAGAACTAAAAATTAGTCTAAAACGGGCATTCTGAGTCCCAACGCTTTGAAATAAAGTTCGTTCAGTAGAAATAACAACACTATTCCTGCCTTTTGGCGCTCAATTATGAGTCAGTGACATCAGAGGAAGCAAACAGTATAAGGACGAGCAATTCGCGATCGTTATGTGCTAAGTGGAAGCATGGCAAGGGGACGAGCTACAGATATTGCGGTACGCAATCAAATCATACAACAGCACCAAAATTGTATTTCGCAGCGCCAAATTGGCCGAACGTTCCGCTTGACACAATCTACAGTGTGTACTATTGTAAAACGTTACACTATAACTGGATATATGGTAGCTGTCCGGAAAAGATTCGCGATCGGAAGCTAACGTTGATGAATGGGGTTGTCTATTTCGTCGACATATTCGTAAAAATAGGCACTTGGTAGTCGCGGATCTAGTCGCATGGGCAAGACAAAGTTTTGGAAAGACTATTTCCGAAGCATCTACGTGTCGATATATCAAAAGGTGTGGCTACGCATGCTACAAAGCAAGACGTAAGCCATTCCTCACTTCATCGAATAAACGTCGGCGCGTAGCGTGGGCCAAATCTCACCTCAGCTGAATTACATCTCAGTGGAAAAGGTAATGTGGACAGATGAATCCATTTTTAAGGTTTCATATGGAAATATAGGCCGAAATGTTATCAGGAAGAAGGATGAAGCAAACGATTATTTATATTACAAGCGCGTGGTTTTTAAACCAAGCCCTGTATACCATAAACCATGTCTTAAACCTGTCTGAAACCATGTCCACAGGGGTTGCATGGCAGCGAATGGAGTTGGCAATTGGCATTTTTGTACGGGTTTCGAAAAAGTCTCCAGACTATATGCACTTTCTTGGCGTGAATCTACACCCATCAGTGCAGCAAGTTTTTGGTAGAAAATGATATCTTTTCCAACAAGATAACGCACAATGGCGAAGGTAACACAAATATGGCTACGTACGAAACGTGTCCCTAGTTTAGAATGGCCAGCAGCAAGTCCGGATCTCTATCCTATAGAGAATATTTGGAGAATTTTTAAGAGGAAGATGGCCCAGCGTCGTCCCCAGAATATACAACTACAGGATTATGTGCGACAGGAATGGGGAAAATTTCCTACAGACACATTGAGCCGTTTAGTCCTACACATCTTGCTGCGGTTATCCGCCGTAAAAGTGACGTCAGCTCTAGGTTATTGAACGAACGAACATTTTTGATTTTCGTTGTGCAAGGCAATACACTTGCATCGTTTATTATAACTATCTGTTCTGCTTCAACTAACACAAATGTTGTTACAATGTTGTATTCAATATACCAAATGTTAATAAAATATCTCTCTTACATCTACGTTTCGTTGTGTTTCTCAGTTTCCTATTTCAAGCTATTTCTTGCGTAAACGAACTTTATTGACTTTGCCGTATTTATTTAGGATGAAATGTGATTTTTCGAAAAATGCTGTCAATACTTCTCAACACCTAATTGTGGTATCATTTCGGTTTTTCAATGCAAACATTGCTAATTTAAACTTTTACAGCTCGGTTTTTCGATATTTTATTTTTAATTGGCGTAGGGGAATGCTTTCATGTCTTTGTCGTCTGCGCTAACAGCAAAGAATACTATTTTAGCTATACATCTCAAGCTGATTAATTTATAACTTTTTTTGTCGTGGAATATTGCTAAATTATCTATCTGAAAACCAATTTCTGACTTTTCCGACGTTTTACTTTTTAACGAAAGAAAAGGGAAAAACCAGTTTAGTGCTTTCTTTTGGCTGGCTATCACATTAATCAACACAAAACAAATTTTTTTTATAAGTTGAACCTTGGAAATTGTACAAAATGTTGTATTTATATAGTAGTGGCTCATAAAGAAAAGTCTTTACTTTTAATATATTTTTTTCAAATTCCGATGGTGGAGGGATAAATTGTAAGAATGAACGAATTTTCGCTATTTTTACTACATCTCACGGAATAATTGAGAAATCATCTTTCATATGTAATCTTTCTCAAGTCAAATATCTAGTGAGGGTTTTTTGATTTTTTAATATTTTATTTTAATTGGGTGCAAGGGGTTAGATACATTTTCAGGATTGTCGTTAGCGATAACGACATGGTGTACTACTTTCTCTGTTTTTACGTACTAATTAAGATAGCATCATGGGCGTTCACAGGTATGGCGGCTGTAATCGCAAACAAATGCTACGGCCCGAAGGCGCCCCTGAAGTAGTTCGCCTATTTGAGTGATTTTTTCATATGATTTCCATTTTTTTTAGCAAAAACATATTTTTCCTACACGCGAAAAAGGAGATTCCGCCCCATGCAGTTCCACGTGAAATAATAAACCTTCACTCTAGTTCTAGGGCACGAAGTTAGTTCCCTCCCGAGAATGCACAGATATATTTTACGTATGTCGCGGAGCACCAACGCTTGACTTTAATAAAACGACTTATGTTCTAGATTAAATAGTGAAACTGTGTGAGTAGTTCATAAAAATAATTGCATATTTACTTTTGAATACAATAAAGATAATAATAATCTTGTTTGTTTTACATTTTTCTTCTCATCTCTATTTTTGGCGCCCCCTGAAAACGTCTGCCATACGAAAAAATTGTCCCTGCGCTGGCCCATGGATATCATTTTGGTTTTTATTTGTAAAGGTAGTTTAGTCAAGTATATAAAATTAATATCAAGAATAATTTTCGATATTGTAATTTAAAGGGAGTGAAAGGGAATGAAAATATTTTGTGCGATATCCTAAACGACTGACTTATTTATCAAAGCGAGGGGAAAAGTACTACAGATAGTAATTTGAAGATTTGACGGGACGTTGCGTTGCATAAGATTACAACTGATTTAAGGAGAATTGTGCCTCAATGGGTTTTTTCGAATTTTCACTGTATATCAAGAAATTACATACAAAAATAACTATGATAAATAGTTAACGGGTTTTCTTTGAATAAACTAAATAATAACAAGCAATCATCCTTGTTGCGACATCCAAATCTTCCGCTAGTGCTGGAAAGAGGCAGCTAGGTGAACATAAAAATGTCTTTGGTATTCTGTTTAAGTGAAGACAGGAATGTACTTTTAAGTATTTAAGAGAACTTAGAAGTTATACTTCAGTACAAACAAACGTTGAAAATTATTTTTAGTTTAATTTATTTTTGTGTGTGTGGGGCTTTACGGCTCGTCGACATCGAGGTCATTGGAGTCCTAAAAACTTGTACAGGTAGGGAAAATGCAGTTACGCCCTAGGGAGAGCCAACATGACTCTCCCCGCGAGTGAGACTCGCCGAATTACTCAACCATACCCACTAAAAACCCTCCTGAATTACAACATACCAAAACCTAACTCAAAACCAAAAATCAAAACATTGAGGACAGAAAATGAGTGGGGGACAAAAAATGAAGAAATGAAAGATACCCTAGCCCTAATAGCGTCTGGATCAAAAAGGACAAGAGGTGACCAAGGAAGGTCAGGAAAGAGAAAGGAAGGAGTCTCGCACAAGTAAGTGGAAGTAATGTCAGACTCAGCTCAGGGCCCCGTGTTTTCCAAACACGTACTTACATCTAGTCCCCTGGGGGGGGGTATTTTAGTTCAATATTGCTTTTATACATCAGAAATAAAATTGCCCTGATTTAATTCGACATGCTCCCTTTAAAAGCTCAATTTAAAAGTGAAGTTTTCGATACCGTTATGCAATACGCAGGTTCTGAAAGAATTGTTCATTTTTGTAGGGGAGCGAGGTGATGATAGATCAGAATTCGGGAGAGCAGCAGCTTAAAGACAAGCTCCAAGTGAAAGCTAATTGGTAGATATTGGTTAGGTATAGTATTATTTCTAAATATAAATTTTAGTTACGAGGTATGTTTAATGTTTTTTATAAAATATTTATTAACTAATTGTGCAATCATTGAGAGAACTAATCCCCTCACGCTTCTGTATTAAAGCCACTTGTCATGAAACAGCTATAAGTCCGCAAGTTAGCGGGAAACATAAGTATTTTAAGGATATTATGAAATAAATCAAGAATTAATATTTCTCATAAATTAATGTACCTGAGCATGTCCTCACTGTAAGTTCATTGGACAAATTTTCTCCTATTTTCAGGAGAATATTTTGAAGTGAATCCGGTTCAAAACCATCTATAAGAAATGCTTTTTCATTCACTAGGTAATAGTTGAGCTGCCGCACAGGGTAATAGTTGAGCCAATCTTCCGTGAGTGACTGTAACAAAGAAAATCTGATAAGCCCATATCCGAGTATGTCCACCGCCCCACTTTTGGGGCAGTTAAGAAAAATATAATTATATTTATTTTTTCACCTGAGGTACGATTTGCGTCATAGTCCATTAGAGTTTGCATCCTAGGTCACGGCTCGAGAATACAGATTAGCTGCAAACTGCTGGACGTTGTTTATCGTTTTCTCGATCTATTACTCATGTTGAAAAAATTGTGAATGAGAATTTTAAGTGCTATATGAAACAAATACTTTTATTTGTTTTGTACTACTTATTAATAATAAATTTATTGTGTAGACCTATATTCGGAACGACTTGTTTCAGTTTAACTGTAAAAGAGATCCTACGATTACTGAACGACCTTACATTAGTGCTACAATTCATACATGCCCCCAAGGAAAATTTCTTTTAGTGATGAGGACAGCGGTGATGAGAACGAAGGAGGTGACTTAAGTCGGTTGAGTAGTAATCAACTTGGAGTAAAATCACAACTACGAGCTACGGCTATTAGCGAAGTTGGAGTGCGAAAAATAGTAATTGGAGATCCTGACAATCTTGAAGAAGATGTAAATGATGAAGATTTATCATTGACTTTTCACGCGGCTAAGTGTAAGCCTTCGACGTCTGCTTCGATCAATCAGGGCCAACCTTCGATTCTTGAATTCACTAATCGGAATAAGTCATCCACCTGTGCGTCAAGGTGAACAGGTACCGTTTAAAGGTAAAACGAAAGATAAAGGCAATAGTAAAGTTTATATTAGAGAAACACGCCTCAACAAAGAAGTAAAGAAGAACATGGAAAAAATAGATATCCATGTATGTTGGAAAAGCAGTGGACAAGACCAGAAATTATGCGAGATAAGAAATATTCATTTGAGTTATTTGATTTGACCTTTAATAACGAAATTATTGACTTCAATTCTATTCCATTACATCTACTTTAGACACGAAGGTTGCTTCGCACTAATCTTACAAAACATCAGCTGATCACAAAACGCAGAGCACACCAAATCACAAAATGGCATGGCATAATCAAAAAACGTCTCGAGATGACAGTTTCCCTTTGCGTTTGAGGTTTATCTTGAAGCTTTTTACTAACCCGGGCAGGTACGTTGAATTTTGTCTCTCCTCTTATACATTAATATCACTATAAATGAAAGAATATGAGCACATCGGAATGACTGTTGAATACGGGTAAATTACCAATATGAACAACCATTATGAATGGTATTCTTTGAAAAATAAAAGTTGAAATTATATTTCTGCGATCAATAAAGTATTTTTTGATTATATGAAATATATTTCAGGTTGTCCATAACTGATTTCTTGTAAGTTTTTTAACATGTTAAAAACATATGTAGACAATCAAATAAAATACATTTACAATACTAAGTAACAAAACTAATAATTAATAAAAAATCAGCCATACTACTTCATAATATTAAAAAATATGTTTCTTTCGCGTAACCGTTATATGCGCAATAAACACAGACACACACTCTCTCTCTCTCTTTCACGTACAAACTAATCACATTCTAAAAGTCACCAAAAATTGTGTACAAATTAAATACATAAAGTAGAGGAATACATTAGGAAATATTATAGAAACTAGTTAAGACAGAGTATTATTCTTTTGTAAAAGAACGTGTGCAACGGTATTGCACCACCAGTTTTTAGAACATCCTAGTATCCATGTAATCACACAAATGAAAATGAGAATATTTCTATTTCATACACTGAATAATACAGAAAGTAAAAGCACAAATTACCTTAACTTGACACTCCTTACCCCCTTCACACGTCTTTACACAGTATATTTCAATCATAAAAAACGTCGTTCCCGCTCTGTTCAACACGATCCTAGGGTCAGTGGCAATCGCTTGGACATTCAATATCGAGATGATCGAGAGGAAAAATCCAGAAAAACCACTGAAGCGCGGAAATATTTTTGACAAGAACATTCCCAACTGTACATAGGAAGGGCAATGATGGTGTTTCGGTACACATAATTCTCCCCAGCTGGAAATAACGCTTGCCCTAAGTGAGGCTACCTGCTCCTAAGCACCTGTCAGCGAGGCTACATTTGGCACCTTCTCACCCCCAAAATGCAGGCCACAGTAGCTGGCCTTTCTTAGGCGAAACACCTTTCACCAGAAAGCGCACATTTCCTGCACCCTTCATTTAACAAAATTTGCACGTATTAGCATTGAGCTTCATTAGCTGGCCGTAAGATAGTGCCAGTAGACGGGCGTCCCTTCACTTTTCAGTACTCTACCTGATCTGTTTCATCCTCGCATCCGCTCTCAATCGTCTACTACTCATACACTCAGACGGACATTCAAGTTCGCTTGACGCCACCCGACTTCAAAGTCGGTCTTTTCCTTTCTAAGTCTGATTACTTAGTTTCATTCAATTTTCTATTCGTTTTATTATAGAGCGAGTAACATCAAGTCGTATTACTAAATTACATTTAAGAGCACCTTCACAAGTTGCCGCACGCGACCGGGATTTGCTCACAT
Source organism: Laupala kohalensis (assembly GCA_002313205.1). Taxonomy (NCBI): domain Eukaryota; kingdom Metazoa; phylum Arthropoda; class Insecta; order Orthoptera; family Trigonidiidae; genus Laupala; species Laupala kohalensis. The sequence continues at coordinate 476,385 of NNCF01125900.1, read as the reverse complement.
TCTGTATTTACATTCGTGTGCGTGAACGCTTCTGGTCGCTACTTCAATCCGCGCCCACAAACCTAGCGTGTGCATCATTGTACTCCCATGCGAGTACGTGTCCCTACATTTCAAGACATCGAGCCACAGACTGAAGACAACGCCAGTTGGACTCCAAAAATTGAGTATTAACATTTAAGTTCTTGACTTACTGTGTTTGGAGACAATCCACGTATTGAATATGTGTGGGTGTTCATGACTTGAAACGAGAACTACTCCGTAATAATTGGGTACATGTGTTCCTTTTTGTTATCAGTTATTTTCAATGGTTCTCTAAATGATCTCGTCNTCTAAATGGTCTCGTCAGTGTAATCTAGAGCAGAACACTTTTCTTTCTTATTGAGAGACTAATCCCCACTGATTGTATCAAATTCAGAAGGAAAATAGAATATAAAACATTACTGAGTGGCATGATCTTGAACATTTGATTGAATGCACCCGTAATAAAGAACCTTTCATGTTAATAACAAGTCATTTGGTTCTTGGACATTTCTCTTACTGTATCAAATAGTAATTTCATGTAATAATGAAATACGTAATGTTGTGTTGATCAAAATGCACCATCAATATAAGGGTTTTCGTTCTAATCATAAGTCTTGTTGACTCTTGGATATTTATTTCATTTTATCAAGCAGTAATTCTATATAATACTAAAATACACAAGTAGTCTGTGAATTGATGGATAATGGTGTGCCAATTATGTAATTATCTAGAAAGATTACTGATTTAGTGATACTTAGATTCGTATTTCACCATTCTGCTTAATCAAATTTTGATTGCTCAATTGTTTCTTGTTTATGTATTTTTAGTTTAATAAGTCAAGAGTTAATTCAATGTTTATTTCATTTATCACATACAATGTTGTGACGAAATTCAATTCATTAAATTTATGAGGGTTATTTTTGGTCTTTTCCTTATTTTACATCCCTCAAATTGCCTCCGTCTTCATAAATCTGTTGTGTTCCGTGGCATCCGCCAGAGGATTTCCCTATCATTTCGTACGTCGCCCCGGAACAGATGGAATATAGGATGTTGCCTCATGTTGACTCTACATTTTCTGAACGTTTCGTCATGAGGAAATTCAAGATAAGGAAATGAAAGAAGATGTAGTGTCTTACATCGTTACAGTTTCTTTTTAAATACGATCTTCAAGGGGTGGTGATCGTGGGTGCATTATCAAAACTCGGTATCCCATTCTTACTTTGCGAATGGGGTGTGACACAGGAAATATTCTTGAGAGCTTTGGATAAGTTAGTATTCCATCTATATGAATGAAAAAATGAATGAATTTATTTTCAAAAATACATCATAAAAACATAATAGGCTTGGAAATTAACTGACCACGAATTATCAAACAGTAAACCGAAACTGAGTATGAGTATTCCGAGTACATGTTTTTTTTGTGTGTAATTTGTGTAACATTTGAAGGCTATTTTTATGCTTTCCAAAGCTTACTTTCTATTGTGTTTATATATTTTCACTTTATACTTTTATTGTAGCCCTGATGAAGAAATTATATATAAATATATCGTAAAGTTGGCATGTTCGAAGTTAATTTTTTTTTAAATTTGTGACCTGATCCCAAGAAATTACAGTTAAATAATACAAATATGTTTACTACAAAATACAAATATGTATACTATTTTTAAACATAAAAAAAGTAAGTTCATCCTCCTAATAAAAACTTCAACCGTAGAGAATAACAATTCCTGTAAACAATATTCTATGTAATACTAGAAAAGGATTATATCTTTCACTGAGTTTCACTTATAAATTTAAATTACTTACACTTAAATATGTGTACAAACATTACCCATGTTTACATGCAGACTATTTACAAACACCATACATTTTACACTATATGTATAACTTAAGGTTTTTCATAAAATTTTAATTTTTTTATAGAAATATAATTTTATACACGGGAGAAATTAATTTAAATTATACACTCTGCTCAAGGTCGACGTGCACCCTACCTCAGCGATGAATTTTTTTTTTCATTTCTGGGACTCGGAATTCTTTTATAGTCAATTAAAATTACACGAAACACTTTACCGATGCTCAGGGTCACATTGACACAATCTTCAGAAGAAGAGGAAGTTGGACTCAGGAAACGTTTCAGGTAACTTGTCGACATCTCAAGTCCGACACATGGAGGCAATGACTTAGCAAAATGGGGAGAGCTAGGAGCCCTATCCTTAAAAATCGTAACTGAAAAATTGTGAAAAACGTGAATTAATTTCTATAAATGATTGTTGATAAAATGTAAGTATGAGTCATTGAGTTGGCGCTGTTTATACTACGGTGACTTTCTAAAACTCTGTGTGAACACAGTATTTAAAAGATTCGGTTCGATACGTAATTTCCCTTACTAAAACGAGTTTAGAACGCCATTTTCAAGCCATGGCCCTAGTCGTTGCTCGAAAAATCCAGATCTCGGCTGAGGTTGGTTTGTAATCGCGTAGGAATGCGATTTATCGTTAAACAGGTCTCATATTTTGGGCAATTTGAAAACATGGAGTGATCCAATGATTTAAGGATGCTCCATTCAAGAAGAGTTATAATGGATGTTAACACAGACGGATAGTACATACATTTCCTTTTTTGACAGACAGATAAAACAAATACATTAAATTTCATAACATGTACTACGGTACACAATTGGTCAAGCAGGAATAAATTATGGTTCGTTAGCTGTCAAGTTATTATAAAAATCCAAGCATCCATCTATATCAGTTCTATTGTTAATGAAATGTGGTTTATTTTTTAGCATTTCTAGCCATTTTAATTTTCTCTGGTTATTTGTACTGTGGCGTATTTTGGTGTTACTGAAATCAAAGTGTGTGTGTGTGTGTGTGTGTGTGTATGTAAATATGTATAAAGGTGTGTGTGTGTGTGTTTATGGCGCGTAGTTTTAAGTATGCAAATGGGGCGAATCCAAAGAGTATATGTTTGTAGACGTGTCATTTTTGTCAGAGGAATGTCTGGATCTAATGTTTGTCTTGGTATCGTGAATCATCCACCCACGCGACCTCTACGCCGTTCTCAAATTCTCTCTTTCGGTGACGCAGCATCTTTTGGCTGTGTAAACTTACGTATTAGTTGTGTCCACTGCTCCTTTTGCCGGATGTTCTTGTTAACTCATTCATGATGTGTGTTATATTTAATGTTCATGAATATTATTTGAAGCGTGAGGGTGTTATTTTATAATATTACTTATCGTTTAAAGAATTACCTTGGTTGTGTGTGTGTTTTTTTGTATCTTGTGATTACTCTGTTTATTTTTCTTGATTTTTTCAATGCTTTATAGCAGTTACAGTTGTTAAAAATAAAATATATTGTTTAAAATAATACTAACACTTACAGGATTCTTTGACGAGATAGATAAGGAGCGTTAAGAAATAACAGGAAGTAAATAAAACAAACGGTATCACCTATTTAACCGAAATAATTAGTAGATACGATTAGTGTGTAATACAATATTGGAATTTCAAATGGCAAAAAAATAACTTAGTTCCTTATTAAATTTTTGAAGAATATTTATGGTCTGCTGGCTTTGTTCTCGCGTAAATAATATCCTATTTCTCTTTATATTTATTAATAAATATATATTTTGAGATGGAATATAAATCTTGATCTGATCTCCGCCAAAAATGAGAAAACAGAATTTGTATATTACAGATTCTTTTATATGAATGCTAGTAAAATATTTCTTTAATAAACTTTTGAAATTGGGCAAAATGAAGAGGATCAAAATATAGAGTAACATGTGAAAATCATCCCTTTCCTAATAGAATATTTAATGCCGATCTCTAGTCCAGAATGAGAAAGTATATGCAATGGTTTTGCACCGCTAGTTTCTCTTACAAGATGTATCACAACTAATGTGAGCCCATTGTCTGAGATGCACAAAAAGGCTGAAACATAATGAATGTTATTTCACTAATTTTTTAGTGTAAATATGTCTGTTTATAAAAAATAAGGTAGTTTGATTTGGTATTAATTATTTATGCAGGCGGAAAATATGAGTAATTCTTTTTCTGTTTTCATTTGTGTTACACCACACCACAAGCCCAGATGCGATGTGGGTATTTTTTGGGGAGAAGCGGGATTCAACTATAATCCACAACCCTTATGGTAGATTTCGCTGTCACCAGCTTGGTTTCCCAAGCAATCAAACACTCGTGTAATAACAATAAAATATTTCTTTAATACAAGTTAAATTGAAAATCTGCGTATTTACAAACTTGAACGAACTCTCAAATCATAAATACAAGTATGAATTTGTCATTACACAGTTAATGCTATCTGAAAGTTTCAATTACACACAGATATGAATACTGGTGTTAACAATTAATTCGGAAATCTACCCAGATCATCCGAATCTCAAAAATTTACAAGTTGCTATCCCGAAATAACTAACTGTTCCAAGTTATGTCATTCGCGCCTAATAGAAATGTAATTGAATTACCGCAGCAATACTAACCAGGTCACATCTCAGAACCCGGGTACTTCCTAACACTCCGCAGAAAAGTCTGAACGTCTCCGAGGATCATCAATCCTCCCAATATATACGGAAGCGGATGTCAGGTGATCACGCCTTCGCTACCGCACTGAGCATTGCAAATCATCTTGGTCACCCCTCAGCTTCTGAGAACACTGTCTTTACCGATATGCCAGCGTCCTTCTCGGGATGGCCATTATTTCAGCATCCGGTGGAAATATTTCATTCACACTGGCCACGCGCTTCTGCAACATTCTTCTGAGGGCATTCCTTCTCAATTTTCAGATGTACATGGATACGGTTCAGCCCCTACACAATGAAGGGGAGGCTTGGTGGCGGACACTTTTCCTTATTTGGCGGCGACTGGCCCGTCCCGTAATCTCCTTAGGAATTTCCGGCTAGCAAAATGAGTGAAAATGTTAATATTTCACAAATCGATAGACTGAACTGGTCCTGATGTTACAATTTGAAAGTATTCGTTTAATTCAATTAATTGTAAAATAAACTCCTATCCTTGGGTCAATTTCGACCCTTAACCCATTACGACTACCTCTCGTCAATAGTCTCACTTCGTTATTAAAGAAAAAGTAAATTTTATATTTTCATGAATATTAATGTAAAGATAATTTGATTTCTTTTCATTACAAAAGGAATGAAACATCAGGGAGCTTTCTACGAAAATATTGAATGTATATAGTAGTTCTTTACGAAGAGCATTAATTTTACAAGATTCCACGACTACAACCTTTTCAGTATAGTGTGGTTGAACTACAAGAACGGAGAATATTATCCTTATTTGTAGTGTTATACAGATTAATAAGTTTCCTTTTTAAAACAAGGGAGGTACTGAAAAATTTCATAAAGAATGATTTATTTTCCATACAGATTTAATACAAAATAATTCATTCTCCCCCAACTCCATCACAGTGGCACTAATAGAAGTAATAATAACGCTGCAAACAATCACATCTGACACACTCACGGTTCTTTATCTCCACGAGAATAATGAAATGGATTTTCATATTTTTCCTTACCTTGAAATTCCTCAAGATAGGACAAGTAAGCTTTCACAATCACAATCTAGAGAAAGCTATCCAATTGTGGGAAGAAATTAAAATATACTTCGTGTGATTACCACCTGCAGCTGTGTGGTGTTATTTGTCTTTCAATTTTCGAAAGAACAGCCATAAAACATTCCTTCGTTAGTCTGAATCTTCTCGCGATTCACAATCACTATAAACTATAAAATGATCCAATCTCTTAACTTTTTACCTTATACTATCGTATAACATTATTATACCGTTTATTACCTTATACTATCGTAGGAAAAGACTAACGCAGAGCTCCTGAAACTACTATTTCTTCTACTTCGTGAAACTCCATTTCGAATCAAAAATATCGAGAACCAAATCAGAAAGTTCGGGAAACCCAGGTAGCACCACAACAAACGTTTCTCTAACCTCCAAACGATTGTTAGATTATAATCCGGTCGACTGCGCTCGTGTCTTGACTACCGCAGAATGAGTCTAGAGAGAGAGAGTGGCTGTTCACAAAGAGCCGTCATTTTTCCATCAAATTGATACATTACTAAAACATGCGTATGAGAACTCAGTTAATCAGTTAAATATTAATCAGTTAAATGAAGTTTTATTTTTTAATGAAAAAGTATTTTGACAATTTTATTAAAATAGATTAAGACATTCATATGAATTTAATTGCATTCACTCCAACTTGACTGAAAAATGGCCGAAACCTGGACACGCATTTCTCTAGACTCATTCTGGACTACCGGATAAATTGTTAACTAGAGAATGAAGTGATAGTCAAGGTGACCGTTACCTTGAACTACAGTTGCTGTTAACTACGGATGGTCGGAGAGTGTGTGTGACTTACGCTTGTCCAGAACTTTAAACAGAAGTGGTTGAAACGTTCCTAAGAGGGACATTTTTTGCAGTAATAATAGTTGAGGCAAGGAGGGGGCTACCCATCCACGAATTGGACCATTATTAGTTGACAATGTGTCGAGTAAGGAGGTAGTCAGTGGTTCAATATTCCTAGTCTCTCTGACCTGACCTCAAAAACGTAGTGTAACTATTACGTAGTATATAGGAAGTATTGTAATAGTTAAAATATCGAAAACGAGATTTTTGCGGTATTTTTGAGAACTGAATTAAATATTCTAACATTACCTTGTTCGAAGTACGACAAAATTGATTATCAAATAAAATTATGAAATATTTACGAAAAAGTTATCTATGAGATGAAGTGTTCTTTAAATTGCACTAGCAAGTTATTCTTATTTTCAGTACGGAGAAGTATCTGTTTTTAAATTTATTTATTTAAATTCAAACGATTATTATGAGAGCACCTCTATCATTCAATTCATGACACGCAATAAGTTGAAATTATTTTATTACTTGAAAGGATAGAAATCATGTCAGAGTTTTAGTTTCAAAATCCAGGGTTTCGGTCTCCTTGTCTGAAAAGTAGGGTTGCCACCCATAAAATCTCAAAAATAAGCCATAACGTCTTTTCCGAAGCATCAGCCATCAAGAAAGCTCAAAACTTATCTTAATATTAAGTGCGTATGGAATGAAAATGTCAACAAATTTGTTGGTATGTCGTTGATATTGTAACACGTAGCTTATTCTTATTCTTATATGTTAAACCGCGTCTGCCTTTGTGCCCTTGATCGGAACTGATGCTATGGTCCCTTACTTGCTTCCGGAGAGTAAATTAGTTTATTGTCCTCCACGTGGTCATACGTAGTTTGTAACTGCTTCTTTGATTGTTAATTTGATTAATTAATTTATTATTTACTAGTCGCAAACAAAAGTAAAAGAAGTATAATGAAATAAGTGAACGTAACACTAACATTGACATATTCATAAACATTCACAAACTAAAACACTTCCTGGTGCAATGAAACAATTTTAAATGTGAAAAACTGGGGATAACTGTCGACGAGAACAAGACTAGAGCCAAGATGACAATAAAATAAAATGACATTTCTTGCTGTCAGTGGTAATGCTACGTTGCAACCTACTCAAGTTCAAGGCTATGCATATTCCCTTCAGAAAATATTCAGATATTAGAAGTTTTCAACCATTTCAGTCTCTGACTTTCAGAGCGTCTCAGCAGCTAAAATTTTTGTTGGTGTATTTAACATGGACAGTTTCTTGTGAAAAAAAAATCACGGCATGTTTTAAATTGTCGCAACTAACCATTCCCTTGTGGGACTGGGAATTAAATTTGTTTTTCATTCATAACCTGAAAACAATGGTTATCACATTGAATAATAAGTATCTTCGTAACAGAAAGATGTAATATTTAAATAATTGATTGTAAAAAAGTAAATTGAAAATTGCGTACGACCACGAGGATGAAGCATAAATAATTTAATCTGTAGCAACCACCTAAAACCTTAGCATTATCACAGCTCAAAGATTAAGTTTTTAAAGAAATATGGTGAACACTGAATATTAAATAGTATAACTTATGAAAATGATAGTAGCAGTTTACTATGCGCAGATTATTCAGTTGGCGCTAATATTTTTACGTTTTGGCAATCCCACCAATATAATATTCGCAATTAGCTATGACGGTGTAAAGAATCTATAGAAACAAATCAAGGTAAAATAATTTTATGCCACAATTCATTAAAGAATAGATGTACACGTGGTCAATTTTGCAAGTCAAGGACAACACAATTCTGTTTGAGATTTTACGATGTTCATGAAATGAGAAATTTCCAAAGTATTTCGTTTATTATCCATATTCAGAAGGAAATCAATACTATGCTGAAGCTTAGATACTCTTAAACACAAAATGGCATTAAAGAGAAATAATTCATGTGAATTACATACAGTCAAAACTCATTTCTCCAATTCATCACTGTGAATATTCTTTTTAATCATTAGCAAGTGTTTCGATCAGTAAAATAAATTGAACAAAAAATGAACAAATACCAAGAATCCATCGAAAATAATTTACACATTTCAATTATATCATCATCAGAGAAACTCTTTCAATTAGGCCATGCTTCCAGTCATTGCCGTAATTCTAAATAAGCCACAATTCAAAATGATATCACGTACCTGTTAAATTAATGTATTAAAGATAACTTTTTATTGAGCAATTCCACACACCACAGATTTCCGTCCGAAGAAAGAAATCCCTCTCCTATAATTAACTAATTAATTGAGCTGATAACTAAAATATGAAGTTATCTGATTGATCAGATGAGCTATCTCCATAAAAGAATGCAGTAATGGTTTCTGCCCTAATTACAAAAATGCAAACTTAGAAGTTAACCCTATTCTAATCTAAGCTACACTGTGCCTGACTACAGACGGGGCTCGACGTCGAAGCAACCGCTCAGTACTACGTGAGTCTTATCTTCCCACTTCACCAATTTATTTCTCTTGATTTGATTTGAAAACACGCAGAATTAATTCACTTGTTTTAAAAATCCCACTTCGTTTTCTAAAATAGAATCTTCGAAAGATTTCCGTGAAACTTCGACGTAAATAAAAAATTTAAAACTATGATTTGTGAATCTGATTTATCTTCATACGTCAGACCAATAGCGGGCCATACACGAGCAGATATCTGCGGCAGATTTGGGGTTTCTAACCGATATCTGCGAGAGAAATTCCTACGTTAAGGCGGCTCCACATATTCGCCATTCGGCGAACTCCCAGCAACTGCTCGCCGAATAGCGACTAGTGTGGATGGGTTGCTCATTATTCGTCGCATCACGAACACCGGTGCTCGCCCTTTCCCGCAGCTGTCGGTCTTTTGAGACACATCAAAGGAAACCGAGCATAGGCGAATATTCACGAATGACCTGTTCGTGGTACTGTCCACATATTCATGCTTTTACGAATACCAAGGATCGCGAGTATATGAGTAATACGCTTTCAAGTTATTTCGAGTAAGTAATCGCTGAAAAATCTAATTGTTCTTAATTTTTCTCTCCATCATACAAAGTAATAAGTGTTTTTAGAAGTGATAAAATAGAGAACTTTGAAGTAATAAAGTAGTGATTGAGAAACTTCATTTATTATCTCCAACGTGTTCATATGCAGTTTGCAACTGCTTTATGGTTATAAAGTTTATTTGATGAGAGATTTAAACCGCAAACATTTTTATTCACTTCATTTTACTTTTATTAAGCGTCCTGAAGTTTCACAGTATTGAACGTGTATTGACATTATTAGCATTATCGGTTTTTAGTAGTATTAGTGTATATATATATATATATATATATATATATATATATATATATATATATATATATTAGTGTGTATATATATATCCTGTACACGAGATGTTCAGGAAATAAAAAATGTGAAAATAAAAAATACTGTGATAATAAATAATAAAAATATAACACTTAAATGTAATGAAAGATATTTGAATAAATAAATAGAGTGTGATGTTGTGGAGACACAAATTAAGATAATTATATAATATTGATTCTTTCTGATTGGATAAAAACTATAATGATTATAAGGATCTTAAATTCGAGATTACCGATTACCGTAGCTAAATCTATATGGAATAAAAATTAATTTCATTGATTGAATTAAGATTAGATAAGACCCACATACTTAACAACATTTCACAAGACACAACTACATGCGCAGCAGAATGTGTGATTACTTCAGATTCATTCTCCATAACCTCTAATGATTAACACAAATATTCGTCGTTCGCAGAGCGAGCACGTGCTCGGCATATGCTCATGTATGGATCAGTGTGCTCGCCAATAGGCGAATACTCGGGAAATACCCGGAGCAAGTCGCTGTTGCTCGCGATTCGTTGTTCGGTTGCTCGGAGTTCGCCGAATAGCGAATATGTGGAGCCGCCTTTAGTGAGCGAGATGAACGATGTTCAGTAGAACGTTGTCGGTTGGGCGCTAAAATCTGACCGACCAGATCTGCTAGACAACGATCTGGCTGGACAGTAAGTCTTGACGGCGGTGAGAGATGTACATATGTGATGAACATATGCCAAACAATTACATATTTAAGTTAAATTAATACCACCTACAAACCTAGAAGCACTTTAGAAAATTTATCCATATTTACAAATTATTTGTATCAGAGACTTAGTATAAAGTGTGCACTTGCGAAAAAACAGACGATAAATTCAAAGTAGTTTTTTTTCAGTATTCTGAAAATAGGTTATAATATAATTACCTAGCCTTCATGTGGGGTCGGCGAATGGGGATGGATATGATGCTTCGTTTTATGTAGCTGGGGAATACTAGGGTTCCGGATGCCCTTCCTGCCGCACCTCTCCTGAAGCGGTGATTATGAAATGAAATGGGGATGAACGAAGTGAATGTTGTGTTGGAATGATAGGCAGGGGAAACAGGAGAACCCCGAACACCGCTCTGTCCACCACATTAGATTCTACTTGTATTGGAACGGGTTTGAACCGGCGTCCCCAGAGGTAGAAGGCGAGCGCGTTAGGTACTACGCCACGGGTCGCCCTTATTCTGAAGAGGATAATACCGTAAATGAATATTTGGATAATTCATAATATATATTCTGATTTGTTGACACACCCTTTCGACCATTGATTGGGACCTTCATCTGGTGAAGCAAATAGTAACAACAAATATTAGCACAGAGTGAACATGATTTTAACGCAAATATTATCACAAAATGTTTACGAAAAACAAATGATAAAAATGTATTATAAAATATTTTTGTAAATAATCGATAGTTTTTCTGTGTCTGTGAGAAAATTTAAAATCCAACTACTGTCTTTATATAGAAATTTTTTTATTTGCAACGTTTGTCACAATTAGTTTCTTTGTGTTTTAACGAATCCAGAGGTCGACATAAGGAAAAACGTCCCAGACGGCAAAACCTTCTCGAATGAAATAAAACCGTGAATCGTAGTTATATATGAATTTGATATAATGTAAAAGTATAATTAATCGAACAACCGGATGAAAGCCATGTGGAATATTGTTAAAAATTACACGTCAACTTCTGAAAATCGCGAAGAAAATGTTTCTTTACTAAACGATGGCAAAATCGTATCAAATCCTCAAGACATCGCAAGTTTGTTTAATTCTTACTTCTCAGAAGTTGGTAAAATAACGAACTTAATATATCTAAATCAATGTCCTCCAATTATATCCACCCACACACCCAATTCTACTTTCACTTCCGAAACTAACGCCAGTGAAGTCATGAGAATCATCAGCTCATTAAAAAACAAATTTTCAACAGGCGTAGATGATATACCTGAGTTTATTGTTAAATTTTCGTCCCATGCTATATTAAATCCACTCATAAATATTTTTAATAGTTCTTTATCGGAAGGGGTGTTTCCTCACATATTTAAGAGAACTAAAGTGAAATCTTTACACAAGAAAGGAAAAAAACTTAATATTGGAAATTACCGACCAATATCTCTACTACCCACTTTCTCAAAAATCCTAGAAAAATTGTTCTATAAGCGTCTTCTAGATTTTTTATCAAAAAATAACACTCTCTCTGACGATCAACACGGTTTTAGGAAATCCTTTTCCACTAAGCGCCTTATTTTCCTTCTTAAACGATGTTACCACATCTGTTGACCGTGGAGAAAATCCTCAGGGTGTTTTTCTTTGTTTTTCAGTGTCTGTACCAAGCAAATATAAAATGGGGTAATTACACCGTGGTTAAAGCCGTAAACATCCCATCTCATCAGATCTACCACAAAACGCTGAGAGAATGAAGTGTTTGATTCCGTAGAATGAGTTTTCTGAATACTGTAGTAGTATAAACTCATTTTAAGAAAAAATTACACATTGAATCTTCAAATGTGCGATACATTTGTCAAGTACTTTTGAAATTGAGCAAGTTTGTTGACAACATTTTCATAAAATAGTTGACATATTAGTGAGGAATTTTACCGAAATAATCGTGTCATATAATCGCTTAAATTAATCTAATTGGAACACAAAAATTTGTTCATAAAGTTGTAAATCCACAACGAGATACAAAATAGCGAAAATATTTTTTATTAATTAAACTTTAACATGTATATTTTACAGAAGTTGTTTTACAAAAAAATTGCTCTTCAAAAAAACCTTCAATTCTGTGGATATATTTGCACGTTTTTGTTATTATACCTTAAAAACTTTAATTCTATCTCAATTTTTAAATCCGTTCTAAAAACGTGCAATAGGAATATCAATGTAAATTCTTCCATTAATTCGGCGAATCTGAAACAATATTTCATCTTCCTTAATGTCTAGATTCGATTCAAAGACATTTTGGCCAAAAATACTTCGATGCTTTCGTTAAACATGAAATTTCGAAATAAGAAAATAAAAATAAGAATTTGTTACAAAAATTAAATGAGGACAATAATAAAGAAAAACGTGAAAAGTACCTTACGTATAATCTATCACTGATGAATAACAAGAGTTCTTCCGTTTAGAACCATAAGTAAGGTCAATGACCTTTTACATATTCTGAAATGACAGAAATATTTAATGGTATGGATGATAAAGGTCGTTCTTTTAAGCTATTACATCCGCGTTCTGCTGTAAAGTTGTCAACTATTCATGAAACTAGGAAATATTTACCTTAACGTCATTGTGTTCCTATTTTTATTTCCTATGTTTAACTAGAGTGTGTTAGCTATGTGAAGCCGACACTTGAGTCAGGATATAAAAACAACAACACAGAACGCGCAAGTTTCAATCATTCGAAACATTTTTGGGGAGTACTTAATTCTAGTCGCAATGACATTATATCAAACAGAAAGGGACCGTCACGATTACATGTTTTAATAGCTTTTGTGGGGGGGGGGCTTTAGGGCTCGCCAACGTCTAAGTCATTAGACTCCTTAGCTTTTTAAATTAATAACTTTTAAAATATCTTTTAAGAGCCAATTAATAGCTTTATCAATTCTCTTAGTTGGGAAAGAAAAAGAAAGTTATGAGTGTGTGCGGATGCTGTATATTCTCCACCATCCCATTAGCACTCTATCCGATAATTCAGCTTTATTAGCTAAGCTTTTATAGAGAACTTTTTAAAAGTCTACCTCTTCATTTATGACATTAAATATCTTTGAGAGAAGACATGAATCGGAAAACCCGACTTGAGGTTCCATGAAAAACAGTCTTATGCCTAGATCAAAATCGCGGTCAAGGGATTCAGGTACTGAAGATCGCATTCCTCATTTGGGTAGGGTCGATCTCAACCCAGGGTTTGTCCTGCTTATCTTTTCCTTATCGCTGCGCAAGACGTAACTTTACTGTCGTGAAGGGGAAAGCGAAGAGGGCTGTTTTTAAATCGTGTGTTCTGAGTATGAGCCAGCTGCAGGGAATCTTGGAATAATACTTCCGTTTTCGAACATTTCTCGCAGAAATGGAAAGGTAAATAATGTCAAAGGTTTTAGCAAACTTCCACTCTTTTCGACAAAGCCACATTAAAAACGTGAATTCTCACGGCAAGTGGACAGATAGAATGGAGCATTTCATTAATTCGACGTTGGTCAGTGCCTCATAATCTATAAGTGAAAGACCGTGGACTTAATGTTTATTTCAGTAAGAAGATATCATTGCGGCGAAATAGTCAGTAAATATATTAGTCATGAAATCGCTTTAATATACGTCTCATCCATTTAAAAGTCACGACTAATCAGTCTATGTGACCACAACAAGAAATGTATAAACTCTTTAAGGGAAACTATTATAACAATACTATTTTTTAACATAAATAATATTTATTGATATGAGGTTCATAAAATTATGACCCTCTCTAAATAATTATCATACTGATGTGAAACATGGTGAATAGCGAAGAATCACATCTATTTTAAAAGTTATAATCGAATGTGTATTTAAATTAAAGTTATCTGGAATTCATGTGAGATGTATCGAATTTGTCTATCGTGTTTTACAAAAATTAGTTTTCGTTACGAACTTTAATGGTATTAAATTTCAAAGTTTAGACTTGTCCAAAACATATAAAAAAGTGACATATTTAGTGGTCTAACCATAATAAAATCTGAAAACTATCTTTAATAATTTAATTATAACCGCCCTGAACTCAAAATTTGCAACCGTTGGATAAAAAGCCAGGTTTTGTGAAAAACAACCTCCCTTCACAATTTTTCCGGAAGTACACAAGCAGATTAAAAATCCTTTCTGATATGAGACTGAGCAATTTTCTAGGCTTAGGACTAGCAGCGTAACAGGACGTATTTTATGCTGGTGGTTTAAAACTTATTGCGGGGGACAATTTTCGTCTAAATTGAATATTTTGTAATCAACTATCCTCTGTCAAGAACATTTAGTAAAGGTTTAGATATATTTTTAAATAATAGGTTCATAAGATACTATACGTGTATTGTCAACCAATTCTTGTGAGACAGCTCAAGATACAAGTGCAGAACTATTATTACTAATAAGGAAATTCATCTCCAACGGAGTCATTACCGCTGCCAATACTTCTCATTTCGGCAGAAGGATTATTTCAGAAAGGAAAAAGATAAACAGGAGGAAGGGACGGGAAAAATCTGACCGTAAGCAACCGCGGGGTTGAGCTCGACCAATGGAAAAGGGTCGGGACTGACCGCCGGGTTAAGTTCGACCGTTCCCGAAAAACACGTGTAAACATCTTCATGTCTCTTTCGGCCTAAAAACCACATTATCTCAAGAAACACCATCATGTTCTGATTTATAGTGTAATTGAAACCACACCGGGGCCACGTTTTATCTTACCGTTGACTCATAAACGCGCCACTCCGCTCATGGTATTCATTTTTCAGTAAATGCGCTTAAGGATAAGCGCAGTTTCTTTGCGTGTTTTAGAAATAACCAATTAATCCCTCAAAAATAGGAAATAATTCTTTGTCGTGTAATCATTATGAGTAACTGTGCTTTTTCTTGTAACAATAAGTAAATAAAGACGTACTCTTAATCAGAACACGACATTTCTTTGGAATATGTGTTTTAAGACAAAACCTAATAATGACAAAAATTAGAAAATACTTTTTTATTTTAAAAATAAACAGGGTGAAGTAGTATATCCTAAAAGTGAGCGAAGATAAACTAATTTGGATTAGGAGAAACTAGTTTGCCCTGAAATCGGGTTTGACGGTAACATATGAGTTGCTACATTGATCATCTTTTGAAAATGACTACTCTAAATCCTCAATTGATTAATTCAGGAATTGTATGGAGTTTCATGAGGCTTCTCTTGGAGGTAGATAGAAACGGAACGAACTGTGGCGTACCAAATCGGGTGAGAAAACAATCTACCTGGTACGCCCGGATTCATTTTACCACGAGTTAAATCGTGTCGGGATTCCGTGCTATACCAAGTTCCATTATGTACCTCATATTCAAATCAATGTTGTTAATACATAATGTAAGTCGATCACACAGTTTGCTGCGACAAGATTCAAGTCTGTGACAAAAAAAGGTGTGAGGTAGATTCTGATACCTGGGATAGTGAGTTTCACATTGGAGCTGGTATATTAGGCTAGTAGGGTCGTGGCTATATCAGTATTTGATACGGGTTCGAATTCAAAATAATTATGATGGCCCATTTTTCTCGGGTGAGGGAGACGAATAAAACACAGTGTGAATCACATTTCTTTGACATCCCATACCCAGATGGCATTATACGTTTTTAAGATTAAGTTTCCATTCAAAGTATAGACAAACGCAGCGATGAAATCACTTGGTCGATCGGTAAAAACGCTGGTCTGTTTTGGAAAAATAACACATCATCCTTCTCAGTGCTACAATGTTAGGAGCCGAATTGAAATACTTCACTCCATTCATTTAGACTTAACATCCATTAATATTACATAATTGATTTGGAACTAATAATTGTAGAAGGGGATGGTAATGAAAATTTTTCAAGTAATAAAAACTATCATTTATATTAAAAAATATTTTATTTTAACATTTATTTTAATAATATCCTTGCAATGAAATCACATAAAAGATTTCTATTTATTTTTGATTAAGAAAAAAAACTGCCCCTGGGAAAGTTATTGAAATAATTGAAAGCACTGATGGCATTAGGACGTATCTGACGCCAATTTTTTACCTTAATTTGCTGAAGTAACTTACAATGAAACATACTTCGCTGCATAATGTGTAAATACTCGTAAAAATCTAAGAAATTACAAAAACTCTACAATATAAAATACAAAACTGACGAAGCTCTTAACCATAAAACTTTGACAGAGATTTATTTAAATGATTTTAAACAAGCATAAATTATAGAAAAACACTTCTATCGTTTAGTGAGTCAAAGGCCTGGATGAAGTATGATTGAAATCGGTAATGTTGCAAAAATTAATTCTGTAATCAGTAATAGAAACAATATATAGAAAAAGAAAAAAATATTATTTTAACCAAATAAAATTAATGAAATATATAATATATATATATATATATATATATATATATATATATATATATATATATATATATATATATATAATAAAATTGGGAATATATTTTTGTCTGAGTCAAACAAAGTCTGTCTGAGTAACTGTCATTGTCTTAGTCATATCTCAGTAACACTCCCCTCCCGATAATCGGGAAGGGTCGACTTGTCCTTCTACCTGTCCTGTGGGGTTTCTTCGCTCCGTGGATTCTTCGTGACCCTCAACTTCTCAAGGCAGGGTTGCGGTGATCGGTGGAAAACACTGTCTCCATAGAAATGGTGAAGTGACGGGAGCGAAATTTTTAACATGTGTTGTTTACGCCAATTTACATCAAAATGTTTTGTTTTTTCAAACGATTTGAACGAAAAGAATTGTTGCTATGTAGCTAGCAAAAGGTTATTTCTCGCTGTGAAGAAACACTAAAGCAGTTGGATTATAGTTAGTCTAACCGAAATCCTCCTGAACACTTTTAGAACTTGAAAATTTCATCCCTCAACAGAGATGGGTGAGTTGCGCTTGGGGTGGTTATCGAAGATAGGTGATTTAACGTTTGTGGTTTCAGAAATTATCGTGTGGAATTCGTAATCCATCACTTCAGGAAAACAGATTGAGATAATCTTTCACAATTTAAAGAAATATATTTTATTATAGCATGTGCTTTAAAAACATATTTCTCTAATTTTTTAAATATTATCTAGGTCTGTTTTATTACAGCTCATGAGCAAATAAATTTCTTCTAAATCTTGGACGATGAACTCGGTCTGATTCACTTAAAACAAGGATAAGTGATTTTTTTTTAATTTTTGAGTCTTTACAAAAGAGATTACCCATCCCTGGTTACCCAACAATTCACACCGGAGGCAGAAACCCCTTTCATCTTACATTCTAATTACACAACTACAGCGTATTCTAACAAATTTTGACTTATTCTTGGACATCCACCTTGCATTCCTGTGAGTTGGGCCCTTCTCTTGCGCTTCCCACGCAACGTGCGGGTAGCCCTGTGTGTGGCAACCGTTGTATTGGGCTTCGCTTGGGCAATTGAACGTGCATAAGAAGCTCTACCTTGTTTTAATCTTTCTATCCGGAGGAGTAACGGGATCTACTTCCAACACTTCTCAGAGCGTTGTCTTGTCCACTTTTTCTCTCCGTCATTATTATCATTGGGTATTCCGGATTCCTTCTAGGTTTTCTAACGGTTCCCAAAAACTACGCAAACAGAGATCAATGAGACATTGCATTTGTTAAACAAAATTTATATCCCAAGTGGTTTTGAACACTCATACACAGGTCTCACGAGCAAAAGTTTGTCGAAGAAATATTACGATACTCTGTCTGGCGGGAGAAATTCCCTTAATCAGGCTTGTGAAAAAGAAGATGAGATAGCCATGTTCTCATTTCACTACGATGCATTTAAAAGAGATGAACGTGTAATTTGTCAGACCAATCTTCATATTACTAAGCAACGGTTTCATACCTTCCGTAGTCATGATTTTGTTCTTAAGAACCACACTGTACTTAAAACCAATTAATTGTTTTTTGCTTCGAGTTGTTAGAGAAGGGCTGTGTAATTATTGTTTACGTCATGAGCATAGAGTGCCACCGCTTTTCTTCTCCTCATCTCTGGATTGTTTCTGGTTATGATGGCTTTCTATTACGAATACTTTTGGCAGTTCATTCACAGATCTACGGTTATATTGATAATAGGCAATGACAATATTAGTGAATTCGGACGAAAATCAATTGATTAAAAATCAATTTTCGGAAAGATATTGGCATACGCTGCCAAAATGTTTAGAAATTGGTGACAAAAATGAGGGGCAATATTGTTATTTCCAAGAGTTCTAGAAAACGTCCATGCCAGTACATGTCTATCTACAAAGATTAACCTTAATTATCTAAATAAATATATTTAAAATAGGCGTGTTAAAATACTTCAAGTAAGTAATTCACGTAGGTAAAAATAGATCCTCATCAATTAAAATGGACTATAAATTAAATGTAGTTATTAAATAGCGAAATTTTGGCGAACAGTTTTGACTTTTCTTGCGAGTCATTAAAAAACGTGTGTCGCAGCCACCGTGTGTTGCTACGAGAGATTCCCTTCGGCCGGTGGGGCACCCAGTGCGTGGAAAATATTCAATTCAAGAAAAATTACTACCAAACATCTCAATATTGAAGGGTTTGCTGACAACATCCCTCCATCAAAAATCTTTCTTTTTCCATTTTTTGAATCAGTATGTAATTTTTTAATCTTTAAAATAAATAATTAAAAAAGAGCGTTATGTTAAAAAAGGATCCTAACTCTTTTCATAGGTTGTACTCATAATCACATTAGGCTCAATAGAATATAGGTGTGAGTTCCTGCTTTTACTGCCCATCATCACAATTAATTATTAAATAGCACATTAATTAATAATATATTTGTCAAGTTTGAATACGTTGTAATATATTAAGAGAAGGTTATAACATGTAAACATATATTAAAATTTGCATATTAAAAGAGCATTTACGCCATGAAAAATCTGTCAGAAATATTGTATCAGGAATTTTGAATGTTTCTTGGGAACTTTTAGAGTGCTCAAATGGTCAAAAGCAGTCATTCCACTTTTACCTTAAAGCACTGTGTACGTACACGGTACTGATGTAGCAATGATCATTCAAAAACTAACACATATCTTAGTTCGTAGTCTATAGGCTTAGCTTAAAATTATTCAAGAACGAATAATATGAAGGAAAAAGACAACATTTCACTTGACAACCTTTGTATATTGTACCCTCACTTATTAAATTAAACCCAGTATCCTAAATCTCAAGTTAATCCAGATATGCTGGTCCTATTTGTCAAGATGTCACCTTAAAATGTAAAGGACTCGTATAAATAAAACTAGTCACGCTAACTTATATTATAATCAAGTTTTACATTGAAAGGTTTTTCCAAGCGGAGTAAAGCGATGTCTTTCACCATGAGAAATTATATTTAATGACTTTAAGAGTCATGTATGACTGATGACCCCGATTGATTGTTAAAGAGGCCATCAATATAGTAAGTTCACGTCTTCAATAAAGACGACGGTTTAAAATTCAGCCTTCTACACTTATCCTCCCCCTCCACAACAAACCCGGTCTCCTCTTTTACGTCGTTTCACCTATAAATATTAGCATCCTGAAGAAGACCGCAACAAGATGGACGAAACGGCAGTTCATTTAACCCAAAGTCACTCTAATCGTAACTTTGATGTTACCACGAGACGACTCCCGGACAACCTCTGGCGGATTTACGGGGGATCAATGGAGGGGTTAAGAGGGCTATAGCTCCCACCATTGGACCTGAACTCTCAACAAATAACAACATACCTTGCCACTTGAAACAAATAATAAATTGTTACTATTTAATATTGTTAATTATCTATTTGATATGTTGATATATTTTATTTAAAAGATTTTATATATAAATTTTGTGTTGTAAAGCTAAGGGCTCTAATGACCTTGACGTTGGCGATCCCTAAAGCCCCAAGGGGAAAAAATGTTGTAAAGCCATGATTTTCGAACAGAAATGCTCCCGAGATCTCTCTCCGGTTAGCCCCCACCCCTTGATTACTGTCCGTCACTGTGGACAGCCATGACATAGGACACCAGACGCGGCATCCTATGCTCTCATCAGATAAGCGTTAGTTAAACAATAGACGAAGAGCACTGAATTATGAGGAACTGGCAGAATAAGAAAAAATTGCTTCTTCTAAGATAATCCAGCGGAGACATTTTCACCTGTCACCGTAATCAGTTTTAAACAGTAATGTTCCTTCGATAAATCGGTATACGAATCCCATTGTACTATTATTTTGAAAATGACCGTTACATATTACATTTAATTCAATTGATCTCAATAATTACCCGAGCACAGTGCGACCATATTGCGATATTCATGTCAAGTGAATGTGTCTCGTATCATTACGAGACATGTCTCGTAATTAAGAGCTGTTGTAAAAATCTCGTTGAAAAGCTGTTTCATAAATTCAAAGATGTGAAAATAATAAAAAAACTGCGTATAAAATTGTGTTATGAATGAAATTTTCCTTAAATATATTGTTTTTTGAAAACAGCTGCAGTGAGTCGTACAGCGAGCAAAACGAATCCTGAAGAGAAGGTTGCTTTCTACTATCAGTTCAAGAGCTTCCGGTGAAATTAGTTCGAATACTAGAAGGTTATACACAGGGATCCTCCGGAACACCTTTCAGATCGGATGGCTTGGTTAAAACGATGTCTCAGAAGATCGTCATGGTGTAGTTGAATTACTAATGTAACGGACTCGTAGTGATGACGTCATGTCAATTTCAGATCGTTTGGTTTAACCGAAGACGCTCTATGACGTCACACTTCCTGGATTCTCGTCAAAGGCAGCTGTGACAATAATTGTTGAAATATTCAGTGACGTTGTTGCATAAAAACAACTAGTTCATTTTATTGTGAGTCAAGTAGGATATCTCTCTCCAAATTCTGCTTTGTCATTTGGCATGTGGTATAATCTTTAGAGGTTGTGCTGTAAATAAGAGGAAAATCCGATTTTTCAAAGTACACGAGAAAAAATATTACTTCGAAAATTAAATATCTCTACTTTGCATTTACTCTTACAGAACGGTGATATTTTTCCGAATTTCTTAAGAGCCAACCCTCACTTTATAAGAAACATTTTCGTTCATCAGCACAACACTCGAAATAAAAAAAATGGTCACTTTTATCCAGAGTATTTACTACACTTCGCCAAAAAAAAAGAGTTATGATATTTAGGAATCCTTGGGAATAAATCTTTTCCAGAGTTATAAAGATAACAATATAATATTTACATTAGAGTCTGTGTAGAAATACTTTACAATTCATCACTCTACTTTTGAGATGGGAGGAACAAGTGGCTAATATTATCCATCCAATATTTTGGAATATAAAAACCAACCCCAGCTATTTCTGGAGGATAACCAATAAAAAAGATTTTTTAAACAAATGCTAGTTCAAATAATGTTAGAGTGTTTTTATTGCATGTAAAATAATTGTACATTGTGTCTAGTAATTATCAATAATAAAATGTTTTTTTAGTTAAAAAATAATGCTATTAGATTTTATTTCGAAACCTAACTCATGAGTATATAATGCTATAAATGTTAAGCAAATATTCTTGTATATTTTCTGTGTTCTTTGTAATAACATCGTAAGATATACTATTTCACTGTGTTTCCTATATTACATGTAATACGTTTTACGAGTTTGGAGGTTCGCATACATTAGTGTTCTCCTGGTTTATTCTCTGTTCATATCCATATAATTATATTTATAGTGTAATGAAAAATATGCATTTTAAATTTTGAAAAATATGCATTTTAAATGTATAAAATATAATCTTTATTTTTATTACAAAAGGACTTCAGCCCATCCCTGGGTATTTTCTGGTTTTTTCAGATGCTTAAGGCAAATGCTGTGGTGTATTATTAAGAAGCATAGGGACAAATATTATTGGAAATGTTAATTTATTACTATGGTAAAATTTAAATAATCGTACCTACTACGCATTTTAAAAAAAATATGGAACACTAATACAAATCTAATACACATTGGTGAAACTAATACTACATACTTAGCATTTTTGTTTTTAATATGGATCGGTGGAACAATCTTATCTGAAGGTATGTAGTTCAAAAATAATTGAAACATTTAAATTCAAGTGATAAGCCTAGCTGTAACAAAAAAACGAAGACATGTTTGCAATATTTTCTGACCTTTTTCATGGGACATGTTAAACCTTTGTAAGAAATAGTCAAGTCTACGGAATTATTCAACTATTGTTACAATATTTAAATTTTATTTCCATTTTTTAATAAATTAACTGACTTTTCAATTACGTTATGTAGATGTACCATCTTCAAAAACACAATTAGTGAAATTTGTTATTTTTTTGCAATAACCTCAAGACAAATCTTTTTATACGTCAGATCGTGAAGTGTTCCACGATATTTCTCCTAAAATGTTCATGGAGTCACTGTGAGTCACATCTCTGTTTAAATAGACTCTGTTTATACGAGGACAAACAGTTATGAGTATTCAAGGTCATGTCTCTTCATCCGGAGCAAGCTCATTGATTATCAAGTTCTCGCTGCTGAAAACACGTCATCGGGAAATTTGAGTTCAATGAAAACTAATAAAATATCTTACAGGGGAACGAAGGGGAATGCGGTTTTTTGGTCTCATAAGTTGTACTAAACGTTTCGTGAATAGAAGTAAGTATAGAGAAGAAAAACTCGATGTTTTCATTCTTTTATTATGTGTTTCGAAATGTAATATGCGTTCATATTGACAGAGTATTGTACTCTTCCCAATAACAATTTAAAATAGAATAATATTCAATTTTTGAAGTGTTTTTTTAAAGGAATGCGACTGGTACAGTGATTTGGAAATACATCTAGGTCTATTACGGTAGGCGAAGTTTCGCCTGATCCACATGACGTGAAACACGGAAGTGCTAACGGATCTGCAACGACTTACACTATTACATCAATGCAGATTTGTATTAGTTTTGCACATATACGGACCTGATGGAATTCTGGAAGTATTCTAGATGAGTGAGATCCAATGTATTTTAGCATATCCATCACTTATCCTCATACTATCCATCCAACCTCATACTATCCATCCAACCTCATACTATCGGAAGGAAGTTTGCTGGATTGATTGTGACAAAGTATCATAATGCCGAATTTTATAATATAGACGATGTGACTGATGGTGAAAATTGTGATGGTAGCTTGATCGCTCAACAAGTCCTGAAGATCAGGGAAAGTGTGACCACCAATAGTTGAACGGAGGTAATAAGTAATTAAGAAATGGTGTTTCACCAGTGGAGTTAATACTATTGATGCAGTTATCTACTGGAATTCTAATGGAAAAATGTAAGGCCCTAAAAAGGAATGACTTTGAGACCTAGAGAATGCCTTTCACCGCATCGGCGAAAATGGTTGGGGGGGAGGGGTCCTAATCCAAAAATAAACAACGTCGAAAAGGAAAAATCATGCACTCGCTTCAGCCCTTTGAAAGTCGTTGAACCCTTCAAAATACTGGGGACAGGTGTAACCTCATGAGAAGAGAGAGGAAATGAAAATAGATTGTTAGTACCAAATTGTAAATTATAACATTACAAGATGTTTTAAAGAAATTCAGTTCCGAATTATACCATACAGTTGGAGGAAAGTTGTTACGGAAGCAATAGAGGGAATCATCTTTGTAATAATACAGAACTTGATCTCTTTTCTCAGAGTTCTTAGCCTCCATCAATCAATTCCATATAAATGCTCTTCACTTTCATTCAGAGAGCAGCATGTTATGACGTCACTGGTCGTGGGGAAGGGAGGGAGAGAAAGAAGGAGGGGACGTACGAGGAGGGGACAGCAGTAAGTAGCGCGTATATCAACGTTGGAGACTCTTGGACATCGGTCATTCCTCCCCCGCTGCCTTCGCCGCTAATATGATCGCTGCCACCAAGATTTCGACAGTTCTGCTGCTCGCGGCTGTTTGTGGAACCTACGGATCCGTCCTAAGGGATGCTACAGACGTTCCGAAAGGTAAGATATTTTATTATATTGTGTACAATAGAATCGAATTTTATTTAACACTATTAGAGAAGACATCACGTATCAACCATTTTTATCAACCGTAAATAAAATATGACAATTTTAAAAGATAAAAATAGTATCAAACATTTAAAAACAACTTTCAATTCACCTGTTTTTAAATTTTCTTTGGTTTTCAAACTCTTAGCGCAGTAATATTACACACTTTGATATTTCGCAGATTATAGCAAGGAAACTTTTTTAAAAAAACTTTTTTATGGATAAGTGTTTGAACTATGAATTTGTTTATTACGTTGTGATCGATAACTTGTGGCCTTGACAGTGCAATGAACAAGCAGAGCATCTGTGAGTATCTGTGCTCGGGTAAATTTTGGGATCATTCTACAAATAATTCCAGCGTCATGCAGTTCTTGACTGTCCGTTTGGAACAGTGTCGTTGGTTCGAAACTTGATTGATTGTAGTCTTCTTAGAAACGAGTATGTCGGAGGACAAAAGAGAAGTAACAGAATGAAATACAGCTTAACATTAAAAAAACGCCATTTTTTATTAAAAAAACTACTCACTGATTCTTCACTTTCACTGCACTAATTCACGTATATTAGAAAAGACCGAGATGAAATGAACGTAAACACAGAGAAACTTTTATGGTTTATAGACTTTTCATTTACCATAAATCATCTCTCATGTTCCTTAACTTGGGAATTCCCAAGATTGACGCATCATTATGAATCATTATCATTTCCCATGATATGTAAACCCAATCGCCAAATGTAAATGTATCACCAATCGCAGAAATGTGTTTTATGAATATAAAAGAAATATCTAAATACACAAAATCTATAACGATAAAATATAGTAACGTATCTCTCTCAACGAAAAGAACTCAACATATGGACTTAAAAGTGAAGTGGCATTCTAAATAATGCCACTTCACTCTTACTCATTACCCATTAGAATTTCACAAATCCCTTCTTTGTGGATGCCATTTAAGGAAACTCAGAGTAAATTTTCTCCAATTTTTAAGCTGAACAGTTTAGAGTAGGCAATTATAAGTGTGTCTACTCACATATTTTGGATTTTCTGGTTTCATTCATATCTTATTTTCGTAAGAAAAGGGTAAATTGTTTTCTTCTTAATAGTTAGAGTTTATCGTACTTTACACTTCATTTTCTTCCCTTTGTTATTTCAAAGCAGAAAGATTAACTGATTTCCTGCATTTATTTATCGCAGCCGGACATCCGTAAGGCAATTATGTAAGCTTATTCAGACCTAAGTGGTGAAATCTTGATACAATTGTGGATGTAACGTAATATTTTTCCTTGAAGTTGGATCTCTTCTTTTAAACTAGAAGAAAACTGGTACACTCATTATTTTAATTATACTTCTGTTTCATTATCTCTCAGTTGCCCTGATCCTGTAATATTCAATGCCATGGTTTATTTCTCTGCTATATCAATATATTCTTTCATCATCATCTTTTATGTTTTCCTATAATTTTCTAGTCTTCCCAAATTTTCGTATCAGGGAAATATAAAATAACAATACTTAATGGAAAGAAAACCAGGAGCTATATCAATATTACTGTAATAATACTGAAAATAGTAAGAACCGCATGCCGTTAATAAAACATATTTCGTTATCTTAGATTTGTTTCAACCAATTCATTCTTTGTCAATTCCCTTATTTTGTCGGTCCTTGAGTCGTTTGATTTTATTTGGTCCTTGAGCTATTGTTAAATTATTTGATTTTACTTGATAGTTTTTGCGTATTTGGATAGATTTACTTGAATTAAATGTAAATACGATCGCTATTTTTCATGTCTTATTTTAATGGAGGTACACAAATTAAACTAGTTTGAGAGTCTGCCACCAGACATGTCTGTTTTAATATTTTCTAAATTAAGTATCGCTATAATTTCCGTTTACAAGTACTAACTGAAGAGAGTATATTTGTTATTTATATTTATTTTTTATGTAAGAATATCCATGTGTGTTTTTAGGATCACGTGTGCGGCGAGTAGCTGGTGGGTACAAGGTCAACATCACATATGTTCCTTATCAGGTACGTTTATGTCAAAACATGTAGAAATTCACGAATTTTAACACGAGTTGAAGCAATCACGTAGTTTTAAAGCAAAATTTCAGCTGGATTAGTTATAAATTGAGAAGGTTATGTACAGAAGGTCTGATTGGTATTACCAGCAGATTCTGGAGAAAATACACTATACAAAATCCAAGATTAGTCGTAACAAATTTGTCACATTAACGCTTAGGTATTTTAAAATAAATAATAGAAATCGGGTTTTTAGTGGTCTAAAACAAATGTATCGTTTAGATATTTATAAATTTATTGAATATTCAACATTTCCAAATCAACAATGAGCAGAAACACTTTTATAAATCCAAATCCATATCAAATAGGTAATTGAGAAAAATATTTTTTTTTAACGGCTAATGAGAATTTGGTAGGGGAGGAGTTTTCATATGTTCTTAATTTTTAAATCTACATTTTATACTTCTATGAATTTGTATAAAAATTTACGTACGACTAGGTTCATTATTTTGCGTGAACTGTGGTGTAATATATTAAATAACTTAAATCGATGTTATTAAGGCAAACATTATTCGTATTTATAACGAAGTTTTAATTAGAGGTTCAAAATAGGCTGGTCATACTAACATCCTCCTTTTAACTGGTAATGGATTGGATTAATCAGGTCTGATATTAGTATTTAGAACTTGCCTCACTTAAGAGTTATTTTAGTTGACATTACTTATGTCCTTTGTGGGAATGTTATTTAAGATCATTAATATTGTTTACGTATTTTGACATTCTTCCATTTTTTTGTTATTATCAGATACGTATCAGAATGTTAGACTAATTACAATCAATAAATATATTTTCATGTATGACTTTCAGGCCCGCATCGAATACGAAGATGCAATATGTGGAGCCACAATAGTCCATCCAGCTTTCATCTTAACGGCAAAACACTGCGTCAGGTAAGACCCTTTATTTTATTGGAACACGCAATGTAAGAAGATAATGAAAATGCACTTATGGTTAAGACTGATAATTTATATACATTTCATTTCATTTCAATAGGGCGCTTTATTTTCAAAAATATTATTTATGTGTGGCGAGGCTTTTTTTTTGCCTGTACGCCTGTAAAATTCCCCTTAAGTAGAGCCGTGGGCTGTGCATACAATGCCCTGGTATTCACTCTCATTGAACGGATAGTTGCAGTTTTAATTTTTGGAAATCTTTGTTTTGAACTTAAAATGATTGTAAAATGATCAGTATCGTTATATACAAGGATAGTTCTGTGATTTCGGCCAGATGAAAATGAGAATCGAACCTGGAATACCATGCACTGAATGCAGGGGAACTCGCTACACCACCCGTTCGCCTCCCACAGCTGTACAACATTTCCATTCATGTCTGTTTCTCCGTAAATTGTTGTTGAATTGAAATGCGTATGCGAAATTTCACGTAGGATTATTAGAATCGATAATGTTTGAGAAATTGGCGATACAACTCTTCTAATATAGATTATACTTTCTGTAAATAAGTAACTAGTATAGACATTAAGTGTATTTTTAATATATAACATAATTCAAGTGCATACAATACTAACTACACTTTCAAAGAACATATCACCAATAGATACTAGACAACAATCTTGCACGAGGGTTCAAGGTTGAAATGCAATGGGTGACGAGTGGATAAGGCTATCAAATGATAACTGATTGGTCGCGGTGACTCCAATAAACTTCGCATCGTCGAGAAGTCTGAGCGTTGAACCGTTTAAGCGATACTAATGAGATTCCGGAATGCATAAAGAAGGAAATGTGAGTTTACAAAGAATGTCGACTACTCAAATACTAAATTCATAAATACATTTTAATGATTCTCGCATTATTTTGTCACTTTCTCTTTCGATTTGACTGATTTTCTTTTTTTGATAATGCAGTGTTTACTTAATCGGAAGATAAAATGGTTTCATAATGGTGGTCAAATATAGTATTTGTGTTATAATGTGCTTCTGGAAGATTAACAATTCAAATTGTAATAACCGTTGCTGGTCTGGGAGGTGGCAATTAAGTCAACTGAAGTATATTTTTTATAAGAAGAATAATAAATTAATTGTCAAAAAAGCAGTATAAACTGCGTATGACCACGTGGAGGGCAATAAACTAATTTACTCTCCGGAAGCAAGCAAGGGAGAGTAAATTGGTTTATTGTCCTCCACATAGTCATACGCAGTTTGTATTGCTTTTTTGACAATTAATTTATTATAAAAAAAAATACTTCAATTGACTTAATTGCCACCTCCCATATTCTTTAAGTTACATTTATCAAACATACTTATGTAAATAAATGAACAACAAAGTATAAGTTGGAATAGTATTTTGCAAAAAATCCTAGCTCGTTGATATTCTAGTACACCAAAGAAAAGTAATGAACCAATAATATTAGATCATGATTTCATTATTTTAAATATGTTTGAGGTATACATCTATGATACCAAACATAAGTTTGCTTCGATGTAAAGTGCATGAAATTATTACGTTACGACTACGCAGAGATAAAAGAAGTTTCAGTGTCAAATAATGTATAAAAGTTATAGAATTTGTTGAGATTTTTTCACGAGTTATCCAGTTAACAAAACACGTGGCCTAAAAGCTAAAATTGACACATAGAGAAGTACTAAACGAGATTAAATGAATATACGTATTTATTTAGTTATTCATTCCCTTCTTTCAGCAAGGGTGTCATTTAAAATTTAACGATCATATTTGAATATTTCTAAAAATATATATATATACATTCAATTTTTTCTGAAATGTTTATAAACATTACCTTTTTCTTTCCAGCTTTCTTATATAATAAATAAGTAAATTATAACATGATACAATTTGTTAACAACTGACGTCTCCAATCGCGAGTCAATACGTTGTGTTGTAAAACACAATCAAATATATTGATAATCCAATAAAATATACTAAGTGTTTGTTTATTTATTTATTTTCATTACATAATAGACGTAAATAGTCAAATTATTTACATAATATTATCTTTTACCTTATATATTATGTTATCTTTTTGAAGTGCCAATATATCGAGTATGGATGAAGCAGAGTATTAAGGAGCAGAATAAGTGCTTATCTGCAAAAACAAGTAAACAAAATAAACAAAAGGGCACGTTGCAGTTGTTTAATTGGAAATTTGAATATTGAACACATGAAAAGAGAAAATCTTCAGCACCGAGAAACAAATGAGTAGTACGTATTGTTGGAGAAAACACTGAAGGAAGTTTTTAATATACTTTGGAATTTGAATATTAGCAATATTATTTTTTAACGTTTATAAAAATATTGTTAAATTAGAATTGTATAGATTCTAGGTGAAGGTATTGCACACTGACTGTTTTTTTTTCATTTTCCATGTTCAGTTAATTTGTTTTCCTTATTATGTGTAGTTTGATTCACAATTGGCTTGACAATTGAATATCACAAACATTTTTTAGAGAGATCAGTGGCGACTCAAGACAATTGTTTATGCACAAAATTCAAAACGTGACAGAAGTTAAGTCACGAGTACTGAGCAAATGTACAAATACACATGAACCAACACCATATGGAGGCAACTGATAATTTTAACAACAACAAAACATCAATAAAATGAAACATTATTTTGTCCCTTTCCCCGTTTTGTTCGTGCATCCGTCACAACTTTCAGTGACTTCAATAACACGAATTTGTATCACCATCAATAGTCCGTAAATACAAATCTTTCCGTTCAGCTGACCTTGTTCATCCGAGCGATTGATCAGCGCCGCGCTGCTTCAACCAACCTCACGCGTTCGAGCTTTCTCTCAGCCTCTCCTTCCAGTTCTTCGAATAGCTCTTCTCTAGACGGGATTCACCGGCCACTCACATCCTCCTTGGGCTTTTCCTCCTTCCTCAAGAACCTCTTTTTTTGTCTGGGGTGTTAAACTCCTTTTCTTACCTGTTTATATAATGCGGAAGTTTAACTGTCACAAACGTTGAGAGTGAAATACACTTATCTATAAAAGCTCGTATAATTTTATAATTGTAGAATAACTTGAACGCTTATAAGGAAGTTTATACATTATACTGTTTCAAACAAAACGAAGTATAAAATAATTGATTGCTCTTCTAGAATGGTTTAGAGGATGAATAATAACTGCTTTAAAATGTAACTTTCTTAAAATACATGATTCTTTCTGAAATTTTGATAAAAATAACACGTTTTTTCATTCATTACTCTAAATTTCACTTGAGAAACGTATTCGTTAACTCGCAGTCATAAAATGTGACACGTTTTGAATTATTTTTCAGGGAAATTAATTTTCTAATTAATGGGATCGTTTTCTAAGGATCTATCTAATTTTCACTGTTGAAATTGTGGTTGTCAAGATCACTCTTTAAAGAATGAATTTTTAGGCCTTAAATATAATCTATTAAAAAAAAATCGCAGATTTATCTTCCGTGTACATTTATGCTCTACTTAAATTAATCATGTCGTAAAAACGTCACTCACAATTTGAACAAATTTATTACTGATTTTTTTAGATTAAATACTCGGATTTTAAAAATGGAAATATAAAAATATCTTACAATGTAGATTTGGTAACAGCTGGATGCAATCGATGGTGAAATTTAATTACTTTGGACAAATATTGTTTCTGTTCCCATCATCTGATATTATAGAATTGAATTTTTATATTTTTTTATATTGTTGAATTTGTAAGTGGGAAATGTAGCGTGCTATTGAAGGTTATCTACATGGAGCGATAGGAGTTAGGAGTTGGGTGGCAGGTCATTGTTAGTAGGTGTGCTGCTTAGTTTTGTTAACCAACAACTTGGCCCACGTGGAGGGTTTAGTAATAAATAAATTTATTGTCAAAAAACAGTACAAACTGCGTATGACCACGTGGAGGGAGAAAAAAAAACTAATTTACTCTCCGGAAGCAAGCAAGGGACCGTCCCATCAATTCTGATCAAGGGCCCTAAGGCAGAGACGGATTCAAAAAATTTCAGCATAAGTTCCTAGATAAAATAAAAAGTTAGCTGCGAGTTATAATACTAATAGAATGTAAATATGTTTGTAATTTTACGCAAAAAATTACATGTACAAGTTATTATCGAACAATAGATTGTTTTCAGTATAGTGTTTAAAAATCATAAGAGTTGAAAAAAAAACACTAAATTCACGATTTATTGTTACAATAAACACGCCCCTAGACAAGGCCTAGAGAACCTGTATAATAAATCCGTCTCTACCCGAAGGAAGAACGGAGAAAAAACCGGATCAGGATGGGGCTACAGACCCCCGAAACTCTTGTAAACCTTTATTCAAGGAATTAAATATCTTAACACTTTCCTGCATTCCGAATTACTGAAGTGCCACCCTTGCTTTATACGAAACAGTCTCGTTCACGAACACTATACACGCAATAGTAGTAATATTCATCGCCCTAGATTTTCAACCACTCTTTGCCAAAAAGGAACGCATCATTCGGGAATCGTTCTATATAATTCCCTGCCCAAGAATATAAAAGATATTATGAAATTGAATATTTTCAAATCCGCGGTTAAAAACTACCTCCTGCACCAGTGCTTCTACA
>NNCF01125900.1:399150-444128 GCA_002313205.1 Laupala kohalensis | reverse complement strand
TCTAGGGCGATGAATATTACTACTATTGCGTGTATAGTGTTCGTGAACGAGACTGTTTCGTATAAAGCAAGGGTGGCACTTCAGTAATTCGGAATGCAGGAAAGTGTTAAGATATTTAATTCCTTGAATAAAGGTTTACAAGAGTTTCGGGGGTCTGTAGCCCCATCCTGATCCGGGTTTTTCTCCGTTCTTCCTTCGGGTAGAGACGGATTTATTATACAGGTTCTCTAGGCCTTGTCTAGGGGCGTGTTTATTGTAACAATAAATCGTGAATTTAGTGGGTTTTTTTCAACTCTTATGATTTTTAAACACTATACTGAAAACAATCTATTGTTCGATAATAACTTGTACATGTAATTTTTTGCGTAAAATTACAAACATATTTACATTCTATTAGTATTATAACTCGCAGCTAACTTTTTATTTTATCTAGGAACTTATGCTGAAATTTTTTGAATCCGTCTCTGCCTTAGGGCCCTTGATCAGAATTGATGGGACGGTCCCTTGCTTGCTTCCGGAGAGTAAATTAGTTTATTGTTCTCCACGTGGTCATATGTAGTTTGTACTGTATTTTGACAATAAATTTATTATTAAATTTATTAAATCTCTGATCCCATCGGGAATCGAACCCGGGATGACTTGGTGGTGAATTGAATTTTGTTACGAGAGACTCACCCCTTTCACCGGTGTCATTAACATCTTTTAAATAGGACAAGCGAGTTATACCTTTTTGAAAGAGTGTATTCAGTTCCGTCAATGAGGGATCTTCATCGTGAAAATCAGTAACAATTTGCAATCGCGCAAAGAGATACTATATGTTGCGAAACTAATGTACTTAGATCACAATGTTCCCAATGTTCTTGCTCACCGCCTGGCATTTATAATTAATAATTAATCGCTTTGGAAACTTCGTGATTACAATTATCTTTTAAAAATTGAACAATTCTTCTTTTAGTGTCATGTGACACATTTTTAATAAAATAATGCTAAAAAACGAAATCATTGTATGGACTGCAAATAACACTTGTAGTGAACCACGANCAAATTTTTTTTTTTTTTTTTTTTTACTTTCCAATTACACAGTGTGTAAGGAAATTATCGTAATCGGTGGAAAAAATAATTTTGAGATCTCTTCGGATCTTTGCGAATTGGCTCCAGGAGAGTCTATTTTCAAATTTTGATGATGTCCTATGTCGCATTTGTGTGTATTATGTATGTTAATAATTTTGTTCCACGTTAACTCACGAACAAATTGATGTATCAAAACCAAACTTGAGATTTGACTTTGATTGCGTTGAGAATAGAAGCAAATCTTTTCTTCTTTTTTTATCACCACTTCAGAGAATAGTAAGTTCCATCTAGATTCTGTCACATTCAAAAATACAATTTTCAAAGAAAAAAAATTCTAGTAAACGGAAAAAAGATTGTAAAAATGTGCATTTCGAAATTTGAAGCAATGCTCTGGAAGTCACTAACCACAATTGTGCGTCTATAAATCTATCTAACTGTTGCGAGATACATTTTAATAAGCAAATTATTTTAGACGAATCGAATGCTCTCCTTGCGAATCTAAAATCCTCTCGAATCCATTTATACGCGTGGAAAAATGTGTGCTATTGGGTACATTATATATATATATATATATATATATATATATATATATATATATATATATATATATATATATATATATAATCCCCATGATTCCTCCGGAACTCATTGGGAAGGTTCTTTCAAATTATGATGAGACGATCCCTTTCTTCAGAGGGCTCATTGTTTTGCCCATTGAATATTGATTTAGTCCACGTTTTTGACGAGATCATACTTATGTTTTTGACGAGAAATGCTTATAAGAGCATTTTTCATAATGAATTAATTTTTATTGTAAAAGTAGACTTCAAATGATTCATCTGGAGTACAGTGTAAATTTTTGTAACTTCCTAACTATTAGCTATCTAAGAAAAATAGCTTTCTTCACTACACGGATAAATCATCCTCTCTGATATGAGATTACATGTTGTGTTATTAGTGGCCGTGATCCGAAGACTGCACGGGTAGCGGTTGGTGG
This sequence comes from Laupala kohalensis, assembly GCA_002313205.1. NCBI lineage: Eukaryota > Metazoa > Arthropoda > Insecta > Orthoptera > Trigonidiidae > Laupala > Laupala kohalensis. The sequence goes on along the minus strand of NNCF01125900.1, from coordinate 442,060 downwards.
CCAGGGTGTACATCACCATGAGGTGCGGCGATTCGTTCGAATGGCTTTCACTTTCCCTGACAAGCACCACATCGATGCGCGTCGTCAATGGCTGCCGTCCGATGTAGATCCTCACGCCATCATGGGGGACATTGCTCTTCTACAAGTAAGTTCATGGTTTTCTTATTCACATCTCATTACTAAACTCTGATAAGTAATCAGATATAGTAATCTCTGGAGGATAGCTGACTCCGTGGAAAATAGCCCACTCCGAATGTCTTGCGTTATCTATATAACATTTTAAAAACGTTTAATTATAACAAAACGACAAGTTTCTCATTTGGTAATGCAATTTAGAGAATTTTAATTCTGAAATTAAATAAATATTTTTTCATCATGTAGCCTTCGACTCAAAGGTATGCATAATTTTAACGATATTCTGCATACTCTGTCACGTTAAAAATAGGTAATCATTGAGCAAATTCTCAATAATTGTGTTGCACACATCTACATAACAACTATGAATCTTAGGAGATGTTTACAACATTTCTTTGAAAAATTCTTTATCTCATAAGATAACATCTAGTATGTAATATTTTCTTCTGCACTTGAGGTGAAGCTTATTGGATGTCCTCTCTCCAGATTTTGAAAAATGGAAAAAATCAATTCTCTTATATAATCGTGGCGAATGTTTTTGTTTCAACTATGTACTTCTTATTGCACGTTTGTTTGTTTCATTTGCTTAGTTATATTCATTTTGCAGGTAGAGCCGCCATTCCCTGTGGATCGAACTGAAGAGATACGGCCCATCGCTCCAAGACGAGAACGCGGTTTTCATAGCGGGCGTTGCAAACTGAGCGGCTGGGGACTCATCAAGGTAAGATCTTCCGTTGTAAAGAATACACATGATTCTTGCTCAAGAATAATTCCTCTCTAAGAGATGTTCATCCAAGTAAGTGTTCCTGTTTACCCAACATCACCCTTCTTAATTCCTTGTGTCAACTGAAAACGTCCCAAAATTCAAACAGAAGGTCTTTGTTACTTCTCGTAAGGCGTCAATGGAAGTCAACGGAAGAATCAGTAATAACTCATATCTGTCGAAGGAGCTCTCGCCAACTGAGAAAAGAAACCTGGTATCCACCAAAGTTTTTATTCTGTAGGTTTCTATGAATCTCGTTGATCTAGATACAGATAGTATTGCAGTAAAAAATTCGTCCTTGATGAGTTATTGATTTCAGATTTATAACCGATCCGATAGCTCATTCTAGGATAGTTCTTGACCTATCAGATCTGGACATTTTCTAAGTTGTTCATCAGGAAAGAATGAGTTTTGTCTCATCTGAGTGTTTGCCTCCCGTAGGGACTATATCCTGAACTGTTTATGGATATCGATTAAATTTTAGATTTAGGATCTTTTGGACTTTTTAGGGGGGGGGGATGGGAGCCAAGTAATAAGATGCAATTCGATGTCTTTGGCTGAATGATACAGAAAAAAGTCTGATTTTTTCCTATCCTAAACATATTATTTTCCCTTTTAAATGAATAAAACATTGTGTTGGTAAACCCGTTTCTAAAAATATACTGATTTATCACATTTACCGTTCTGAAAAACTTGCTATGTTATTATTTCCTTTCGAAATGTAAATTATCTTAGGGATTTCAACAAATTCATTTTTATATAAAAATTCCTCCTACCGTCATGAGCATTACCTTCGCTGTTCCACTTCTTTTTTCTCTACCGAACCAAAAAACGCAGAATACTTTCTGAATATGATCATTGAGGACCTGAAGAACAGCTTTAGTTTCTTCTGTGCACTGCATTAATATTCTCTCAATTTATATTATAGAGGCTCACTACCGAAGGCATTTACGGGATGAGTCGGCTCGTTTGTTATATGATCATTCACATAAATGTAACACAACTTTTGTATATTTCACCCTCTTTCCCTGTGTCATGCTCTGTCTCAATATCTCAACCACTCCCTCTGTAATGAACTTCACATAACAAATTTCAAGAATATTTTTGTTTGGCGNGTTCATAAGATAGCTTTATGCTATTTTTTTTTCTTTGATCGAAAACGATTTTTGGTAATTAAATATTCAAGAAATCTTTTTAATACTAATCTCTTGGATGCGACATCCCAATCTTTGCGAATACAATCGAACCGTAAAGTTGGGATACATCGTAATGAAATAGATGAAGCTGGAAATGTCCTAAAATAAATATAAATCATGGTGTCCTAAAATATTAATAAATCAATAAGAAAGTTAGTCTCAGAAAAATACCATTATCAAGTGATCTAAATTCTTTGTTAATATTTATTGAATATCAGAAAATTTAAATTCGAACTGTACCAAAAATCTCGCAAATAAGTTTGGTGACACATTTGAACGAGCGCTTACTACCTCGATGGGATATATAATTGAATTTATCATTTGGTTTATTTTTCGTAGCAGTTATGTATTCATATTCATGAATGTGTTTCTTTGTTATATGTAGATAAACGACACGTCTTCAATGAAATTACGCGCGGCAATCGTGGAAGTATTTTCAAGGGACAAGTGTCTCAAGCTGGAGAAACGCCTTAAAGCAGATTTCCTCTGTGCAGGCTCCCCAGACGGAGGAGTCGATGCATGCGCTGTGAGTAATAAAGTTTGTTTTTTCGCGAGAATTTGTTTCTATTACCCATCACACGTGTAGTTTAGACAAATAATAATGGAGGAAATAATTCTGAGATTTAGAAAATATATCTTACCCTATATTCCTAATTTATTTTAATTCCTTGTAAACTTTTCAAAAGTCTCAATGGTGAGACAAAGTTTATTCATGGTTCATGAGAGATTGAGAGCCATCGCTGATCGTATACGTCCATCGAGACTTTCATTTGATAGTATTGTATTCTTTATCTTGTCTAAAGTATATTTGTATTAATGGATGATATTTGAGACCACGGCAAAAACGTAGCTCAAAAATATTGCTCCACTTAAGTTCTAAGAGAAATCGGGGCTTCATAAAAATTCCTGTGTGGTTTTATCACAGTCCACTCTCAAGTTTTGAAGTTAAAGTTCATTTTAATCATTATAAAATTAATTTTAATTACACATTTCAATTCTACGCACTTAGAGTTTACTTTTAACCAATAATTTCCGACTGATTGACGATATGTTTGTATTATGTAATTTAGATAATAAATAAAAATTTCTTAAAGGGTACGGGTAACATTTTACCCTAATAACCTTAATATCCATTGTTTTAGTTCGTTTACTTTTTGACATCGATTCGTTTTTATCAACAGAAGATTTTTTTCTGACCGTCTCATAAATTCATTCTATTAAATCTGGCTATTTTTAGCGAGAATGTGTTTCTCCCGATATTCTCTGAGATATCTCGATAAAGTTATTAGTTTATTTTACGCATTTCTTTTCCCGGTTTTCTGAGACTCTTATATTAGCAATAATACAGAAACATAATTCTTAAGCTTATTATTATTATTAATTTCATGTACTGCAAATATACTACCAGTATACTACATATTTTAGAAAACTATACCATAATAAAACTCCCACCGCTGATATCCACATCTCAGTTTCAACTCATTTGGATCTGGAATTGAAATCATTTTTATCAGTTTCTTTTTCTTTTCACAATCTTTTAATGTAACATATCTATTAAAGAAAAAAAACACCATGTAATTATTTATGTTTCGTTTTCAGGGTGACAGTGGTGGTCCTCTGGTGTGCGGCGGGCAACTGACAGGTGTGGTGAAAGGTGGACGTGGATGCGGTGAGAGTGTACATGTCTCCAAATACACAGAGGTAGCATTGTACGTTCGATGGATTGCAGCTATGGTGAAGATGGACGAAACCCGATTGGGCCACGTCTGGCACCAAGCACTAAAATGAAGCGAAACGACACGTTAGTTTGACAAGTGCGTCAAGTCTCGATGAAGAGTACGATCGAAGACAACAAACCTGTCATGTTTTTTCACCATATTTAGGAATGTAAACTATTATAGTGCTTTCAAAGAAAAATTTCATTTCCGACTGCTGCAATAATACAAATGGTTGGTATACCACAAGAAACAAAAGTCAACCAAACATTTTATTTTTCCCAAAAGGGTTTTCGACTGCATTGCCTTGTAGTGGAGTCGCCAGGATTTTTTTAAAGATTTTCCTTTGTCTACCGAGTGGCGCGGGTGTCCTCCCCACTCCCAAAAAACAAAAAGAACATAAATTGCATTTATGTCTTAAGTTTTGAAAAATACTATTGAAAATCTATTGCATTGGACCACAATTTGCGTAATAGTGCTACACTAAAGAAAATGATCGTTTCTAGAACAATTCACTTTTAAAAATTTTTTGAAAAGGGAATCTCATGTCTTGAACTGATTAACTTTACGTCAGTGTCGGGAGTGACAACTGGAGCGGGCCACACTACCCGAGCGTCATCATTGGATGTATCGAAACCACCAATTTAAATTCAACCAATTAAATACTTCCCAATTACATGCTTCTTTTGAGACTTTGTTGTCCATTTTAATAATCAGCTCATGTATTTATAAGGNTATATATATATATATATATAAGGTGTATCACTTTTTTATTTCATTTGTATATTTATACCATCATTTTTTATTTATTTGAAAAGTCACGACACTTTTTATAAATAATGAAGAAAATTAAAATATTCTTTAATAATCTTTTCTTTTCTTTTCTTAAAACAATAGAAAGTAATTTTTGATTCTTAAATTCATTATTACAAATATCTATCGACACTCTCTTCTTTTTGTGTGGCTTTAGGGCTCGTCAACGTCTCGACACTCCTGAAATGACAAAGTTCGTAATTTCTGTTGCTCACAATTTTACTCCAGGTTAGCACGGATATTTTAAGGTTATTTTAACGAATGCCGCTTTAAGAGTAAATTGTTCCTAGTTTCCTGCATAATAACAATATTAACAACTTTTGAAATATATAAACTATATTATTTTATAATGTAAATCGTGCATATACCTAGCGGACGAGGTGTATTTAAATCAAGACTGTTAACATGGAACTTCAATATTATACAACAATTTATCATTATATAACGAAAAAATTAAACAACAATGAAACTTGTTAAGAATTAATTGCTGTACATCAATATCGATGATTTAATTGTTCACAAGACCATTACTAATTTGGTGGAAATACACAAAAGCAAAATACTTACCACAGACTACACGAACAGAAGATAAGTCTTAGAAGACAATTTGAGACTTTCATAGGGATACGAAGAACGACAACATTATTTTACGTAAATAGCCATACCACCTCCATTTCATGAACGAATACATGTCAACAAGATCATTTTCAACCCCCTAATATTGATCAAGGTAAGTCCCATGTTAATTTCGTGGGCGTTTCCTTGTATTTCCATCCGTTCAAATGGCTCGTGATTACAAAGCCCTGAAATCAGAAATAGCTAATAATAAAATTTACGTGCATTATTGTAATAGACAAGTATATAATTACACAACTTACTTAGTATTTGCTGTTCCCCAAAAATTGACCCAAATCTCATGTAATGTAAAACATGATTTTATGAAGAAAGGAGACGTAAAGTTCTTAAATAACGTATAGTTAACGTAAATGACCTTGTTAATGACTGATCCTATTAAAAGCAATTTCAGTTTGAGTAAGAGAAACAGATAACGCCTTTGGACATTCGTTAATTATGTGGTCTCGCGTTTAACACTTTCGTTGAATGGGTTAAACTGTATAATTGTTATTGAATCTATACTGAAAATTATTTCTCAATTTTAGCCTAACATTACCTACGGTTTTAGGAATATATGTTACATTGCTCTTTCTTGGAATGTTCCGGTACATACATACATTACTCTGAAAATATACGAGAAACCGTGTAAATTACTTTTCACGTAAAAAATTGCAGATATGCAAAGTATTTTAAGGAATCTTCAATAAGTGGCACTGGAGGTTCTCCTCCGGCAAAAAAATTCCAGAAATGTTAATTTTGGAATCATGATTTCAAGTCACAGAAAATGCTAATAACCTTAATAACCGTAAATGTTTCCCTCCACCAATGGTGGCGTCAATTGAGCCCACGTGTCTGTTCCCATAGATATACTTGCCGATATCTTGGCGTAAGTATTTATATATGTAAGTATGTAAATACACTTCCTCCTCTAATACGCGAAGCATACATAACATTCTCGCGACCTGTTACACCCAGTCACCTTAACACAATCGCCAGCTGTAACCTGTTGCACATAGGTCAAAATAACATCATGTTTAACACTAAGATATGGGTTATAATGAGTCCCGTTCTGCCGCATTTTTCTCACAAAATGTCCCCACTCACCGAATTTATAGAAAAATAAAAAACGCACAGAAAAAAATGTATATTACGTCTTCTCAGTCTCTGATCGTCAATGATATTATATTAATTGTATTTAAGATTATTTGTATTATGTAAATTGTATTGTAAATTAGTTTATTGTCCTCCACGTGGTCATACGCATTCTGTAACTCCTTTTTTGTCAAGAAAGTTTATTTACGATGTGCAGATACATTAAAGACAATCAGTAACATAGATACAACACTGGTTTATTGTCAAGATCTCGTGATGAGTTACATCATATTTTCACTATAGTTGAGAACAACGTTTCGAGGTTCTGAAGAGGGGGCTAAACCAGAACCTCGAAACGTTGTTCTCTACTATAGTGAAAATATGATGTAACTCATCACGAGATCTTGACAATAAACCAGTGTTGTATCTATGTTATTGATTGTCTTTAATGTATCTGCACATCGTAAATAATATTAATACAAGGAAAAAACTCGTGTCGTATATCAGAAACGTGCCATACAAACTCTTGACGACTACCACGCTCAAATAACACAAATATTACCATTAATTCCTAAGAAACATCAAGTTTCAACCAAAATATGAGGATCATTAAACATCAACGTTCACTAACGCTGCTATGATCATATGCTCAAGCGATATGGGGTAGACCAGGGAACGAAGAATCGACCCAATAATGAAGTCGGAAAAAATTCAAGAATGTGAGGCGTAGTTTTATCGTGTAAAATACGAAAATCTAAGACCCTCCATTTATTTTTTTGTTCTTGGTAATGATTTTGTATATAATAAAATCGATATCGTTCAAAGAAGTTGTTTAAATGAGCGGTGTTTAAAATAGTGAAAGTTGTAGGTCCTCCTGCTTTATAACAGGTTGCGCGGCTTCAAAATCACTCCACATCAAAAGAGTGTCGTATTTCCGTTATTTATTTACCATTTATGACCATTTTTCTTAAATTTAGAGCAACCGACTCAAATAATAATAATTACAATTTCAGTACTGTCGAATGTTTGCAAAATTTGATACAAACATTTGTTTGCAAAATAGATTAGTGAAATTTTAGAGAAAATGTATTTTAAGGAAAAACTCAAATAAAAGTTTTTTGCTTAAAAAAACAAAATCTTATATTCTACACATTTTTTGCTAGATTCGATATTTAGTCTGTAAAATTGAAATATTTGCATGTACTTGCAATAAAGTACATTTGAACAACTCTTTTAAATTTAGAGTTGATTTATCCAAAATTACTAGCTGTAACAAATAATACAACTTATTATCTATCGAATGTCGTTCGGTTAATTTCTAAATTGTAATAAAGGCTCAATGGTTTTATGAAAATAAATTAACTCAACTTCTATTTGTCGTCGGATAATTTCTGTTTCTTCTTTATTTGTGTAATATGCCGGTTTTAAAGTTGTTAAAATTAGAAATTCACACAATCAATTACGGAGGATCTAGCCGAAATTGTTTAGTACCAAAAAAATAACCTTTTTGTCATTAAAAATCAATCGATTATCAACCGATCCTTTGCAAATTAAAAAGGAGGCAAACTATAGGGTTTTACAAATAATTTCCACACAGTTTCAAATATTAAAACCACTAATGGCGTCATGTGACAATTGTTAACAATAAATGTCGAGATAAACAATTAAACGTGTCTCAGCAACTAATTAACTTACATTGTTATATCGTTATTACAAATACTATATTTCAAAACCATAAAAAAAGAATTGCTCTTTGCAATAATTATTGTAAAAGATAATATAGTGTTTATCTCATATTTTTTTACACCATACAACTATACCCTACCTTCTTAAATGTCTTCACCCTTTTCTCCCCAATTCCAGGCGTATACGTACGATAATCGCTTACGTGATCAAGTAGTGATTTACCAAAACGTAACAATGCTCGCTCACCACTTGAAGGCACCAGTTTTTGCTTTTGTCGTGACAATATATAAGACTGGGCTAGATTTGATTAAGAAAAGCATCTTTCTCATAATTTTTGTTATTAAAAACATAACCTTCACGATAGTTCTTTTTCCAGTATCGAGTATTAACCCGGACATTCCTTATGTGAGCTGGCTAAGCTAGCCACTGCTTTGCGCGACAGTACGTTAAATAAACAGATTTTTAGACGCAGGAACTTTCTCCAATATCGTTTACGATTATATGTTTTTATTTTGTGTTGCATGCGGGTATACAATGCCGAGTCGATGGATTTCATTAATACCCACACAAAAGTACTGCTATGAACAAAACATTTTTTATGAACTGAACGCAAAGTAATAACATGCAGTAGTGACATCTGTTGACTTGTAGACAAAACTCAACAGTGACCGAAGTGCATAGAGACAACCTAAACTCTGGAACAAAGATAAAGAAAAGTTAACGCGTTTCAGCGGAAGGAAAAGTCAAATACAAAGTGTAGCAATGAAAAATCAGGTGAAACGAATATGGTCGTATGTGTCGATGAAATCTTAGTATTGCCCTGGAATATGCAATCATTTATATGCAAATTATTGTGTATTCGCCGAGAAAAATTACTTTTATTATTTAGAAATGAGTTAAATGAGAAACATATGAGTAGAGGTACCCGGTCATCGCGATGTCATATAGTGAGAGATTAGCTGCGAGACCCGACCGGGTTTCTTCATTTTGCAGAAGAAAACTTTTGTGACGGGAAGTTTAAATTTTATGGAAAATATTTTTGTGCGTCTGTAAATTATTAAATAAGCCTTATTATGATGTATCTTATTATTTAAATAGGAGGGATTTACTCACAAATTTTATTGTTACATTATAATTAAAACATGTTCATCCTTCTTCATATTATTTGAATGTACAAAATGTTTCCCATCTCTGTCTCGACATTGGTCATCCAGCAACCAATAGAAAACTATCATCCATGTTGGTTTTATCAGGCAGAAATTCCTCTTCAAAATTTCATCGTTCGTATGCTTGACCAAGTCAACGGTTTCCGGGAAAAACTACAAGAGGGAATGCCAGAACGGACGTATGAAAGTCATGTTGTACGCTGAGATCATAAAATGAAGCATAGTACCTCGATAGTTTCATGTTTGTGATTTACAATAAGTTTCTGCTTAGTTATCACCGGGTTCTTTTTCTTTTTGAAATTAATAAATTATAAAAATATTTCTCTTATTTTTGCCAATTTGTTAAACCACCTTTGCATACAACATTGTCATTGCAGGATCTTTTATTCACCTGTTTTCCACATTTTACTTTATTTTATTTTATCTCCTATTACGTCCCATTTCCATCATTTTGCTCCTGGGAGGCAGTCACACTTCTAGTATCTCTCTTTTCTCTTGTCTTTGGTCCTCCGATTTTGTCAAGCTTGTCTTCTTGGGTGTTCTTGTCTCATCTGTCTGTTATATTGTCTTAATTACTCGTTTCTCCTTGTTCACGTCAGGTCAGTCATATTAACTTCCATTCTAGTCCTTCTTCATGGCATACCGTATCATTCCTATTTCATTCACATATTATCTAATTCTTTCAAAATCTTATTTTGTTACTATATATCCCCCATCAAGTTTTAGAATACACTTCCCTTTTAAATAGTTCAAATAAGAAACCCGTACCATACCACAAGATCTTGTACATATTTATGTTTCGCGACCTTCCTCACTTTTCTCTCATCTCTTTAGTCAGTCTAGGACCAATTCTTTTCAACCGCTTTCTACTACCATTTCCACCGCCTTGTAGTTCTTCTTCGTTTATTATCACTTTCCTTTTGAGAAAAATGCGCCGAAATCTCACCTTCTGAACATACTACAAATCTATTGGTAAAATACCATTCAATATTTTCAGGGCATCACCTTAAAGTGTGCCGTAGAAGCATGTCATGTTACATAAACCCATTCTTTGTAACTGTTTTAAATTACGAAATATTGATTATTTAACAAATTGTGATTAGATAACGTTACTCATAAAAATCGTAACATTCTCTTAGGTAGTAGATACAATAGGAAAAGTTCGAAATGTATAGTGTAAATCTGCTTCGAATGTAATGATTTTGTGAACTTATGAGACCTCAATACATAAAACATACCTGGAACCAAGCATACCTTGAACTCACTAGGTTTCAGAAGAAAACGTATTTCAGAAAATGATCTATATTACACTTGAATTAAGAATAAATGAAAGATGTGATGTTGTCTCCTAGTAAACCACCACATCTTTCATTTATTCTTGAAAATAAATACAAGTATCGCCTCACCGATATCCAACTAAATTACACTTGAATGTTGGTTCTTTATGCATATGACGACATCGTATGTATGATTAAACATTGATTAGAGATAAACATATAATGCAAACATATTTATTTCTGATTCAATAACTTCTCCTCCAATATCACAGACATACAAGAGGAGAAAATACCAGAACATTGAAGTTACCCTCGAGATTAAAAAGAATTCAAAAACCATGGAACTCTTTTTTTTTCAAGTGTTTCATTACAGGTTATTAACGTTATTACATGAAAATAAGCATATAAAGGAGTAAATATTTCACAACCACACATTAGGATAAATAAATGTTTCTCAAAGAAATCTCAGTGAAGTTGAGATGCAATAAAATCTCAAGGGCTCTAATGACCTTGACGTTGACGAGCCCTAAAGTCCCACAAAAAAAGCAATAAAATCTCAAAATCTCTGAATCTCGAAATATGAATTTTAAGATAACAAAGTCAGCGGGTAACGCACTACACCATAGACAATTGTTAGTTTTTTTAATATTTTCTCCCCCTATAATCCTACCGAATATATCGTCATTCAGTCTGAATTTCTATGTTGAAATAAAACACTCTCAGTGACGAGGACTGAAACCTGCTACAAATGCTAAGATGATTATATACAAACATTATATAAAACATTACATAAAAAAGTTGCCTTAAGGACTTTAATGGACTAAGAATTCGATAGGAATTTAGAGTACTTGTAGCATGTACAGTTACCACTAGCTAGTAGCAAGTACAGTACGCACTAATCACCGGTTACATCTTGCATGATAATTGAATGGCTTATAATCGCTTTTCGTGTTATATTTTCACAGAATATACTATTGTAGAAACACTATTTCTACATATTAATACGGTACATACCTTCACACGCATAAAACTTAGAAAACTTCCCCGTGTAACTCGTTACGAAAAGTTACACGTTCGCCATATTATTTACTGATCTCCACGGCGATACCACTCTCTACATGAGAACTTCGAATTACGACGCCAAGGAACCTTCAAAACAGTAAACAATAGAAGACTCCATGAAGCAAAGAACGCCGCGATTGTGATTCTATGACGGCAGAGAGAAACACTAGAAGTCAGTGACCTGTTCGCTCCGCACAACCTATTAGGACTATTATTTTCAAGAAGTGAACTGCGACACAGTGTTAGGCCCCTCGAGACCGTCATATATTCTTGTTTAGACCCAACCTTATAGCAACGACACAATCATTACCTCGTCAGATCTCGAAGTGAACGCATCGCTCCCGAATGGTTCCCGGCAATATACTTAACCTTTGAAGGACTTCTACTTCAAAACTAGTGCTGGCGATATTCGAATTCTGAATTCTATCTTGACGATATTATACAAGCTCAGAAAATATTCAAGGCCAAACTTGAATTCTGAAGAAATCATATCCTGACGATATATTTCTACGAGCACAGAAGATCTTCGAAGTCCAACGCTTACTACGCCCTGCGCTGGGGAAATTCCATCCTCCGAACTCGGCGGTTTCGACTTCGAAGACCGATACAAGAGACACTACGACGGCGGCTTCGACTGCTGGTATCCTGACGCAGAAGGACGCTGAATTCCGTGGACCGCTGCCATCGGCGCCGCCCTCTGTCGACGCAGAGAACGTTCCCAAATAACGACGCCTGTTATATGTGAGAAACCAGTTCAAGCAGAACGTTCAGTCCGCCGTTTGTCGTGTGGTGGCACTCTCTTTTGTTTTGTTCCGAGACGGGTTTGTTTATTTCCGTAATAAAAAATCTTATTCTTTAAAGAACCCACTTGGAATATTTATTTTGTAAAGGAGGAGATTTTGTTGCAAATACAACAAAAGTCCCCCCCTTGCAACACTATCAAGATTCACCTTAGCTTTCCGGTACCGTTCAGCTAAAATGGATCAATAACTATTGGTTAATATTTATTAGATTGTATTCATGCACCAGTAAAATATTTTATATATTCATAATAATAAATATTTTTATGCGGACATTTCTCAATAAAACCTTTAAAATAAAATCATTAAGACTCGTTAAAGAACTCATACGAGAAAAAATAAAATTAAATGACGATTCGTTACTGGATTCGTCATACTGGATCATTACTGGATTCGTCATACAGCCTAAATGATGCTTTGAAACAGTAAAACTGCGAGTCCTAAAGCCCCAATAATAATAATAATAATAATAATAAATAAAATAGTATTTGATACAATAGTTCAATAAAACTGTATTTGAACCATCATCATCTGTTTATCACCTTCGTGTCTAAAAAGATATAATACCAGAGATATAAAGATAAATAAATAAAATATCATTTACGATTAAATAAATATGAGTTGGGAATAAACAGTAAAGATTGAACCGATTACTCAAATTGATCGCAACATTGACACACTTTGGGAGGGGCGGAATAATAAAACCATAGAATAAAGATGAGACCAAACAACGCCATAGATAGTATTCGAAGGCAGGGAGTATCCCGCTCCGTAACCACATGTTCCTCCGAGAGTTCTACCCGCCTGCAATTCTCTTTCCCCTCCACTGTGTTACACACTCTCCGTTGGTTCGCTGGGAAACACAGCCCACAAAGAGCTTCCGGCTTCACAATCAGACGCAGTCACCAAAGCACCTTGGATTGAACACAGATGTCAATGCGAGCAGAACGTGTGTGACAGGACAAGAGAGCGAGCAAAACTTCATATCGAGTTGGCTAGCAAACCAGTTATATTGCACTCTATTTACAAAAACTGTAATGACTACATAAATGATCTGGTTTTAGAAAAGAGGTAAGAATTACATTAATTTAATTCATTCTCTAGATAATTTCTTTTTTTATTATACTTGTCACCACACATTTTCTTTGTTCTATCATTTGGAAATAATGTTTTATCAGATTATGTTTCATATTTATTAAATATTATTATCTAAGTATATTCAGCTCAGAGTACTGATTCTTCATTTAGCGTTGTTTTTATATAGTAAGTCATTTCCAGCAAAATAAACAAACTTTATTTTCTTTCTGATATGGTTTCTCTATTATCATTGCCGAATCGAAAAGAACTCTCTCAGTTATTAGACCAAAAATTATGTTTTCCAATAGTGAGTGAAAAATAATGAAATAAATTATCATCATTGGTACTACAAAGTTGTGACAAGAATAATACATTAATACACAAAAAATTAAAGAATAAATTAATATGAGATAAATATACAGTTTGTTCCAAACCACTTGTCACACCTGTTAAATCTCAGAGAAATATATTTGCTGAAATTCTTGAAATTTGATATTTTTTTCGCATTTTCTCTTTCAAATGGAGATAGCTATCCAAAAATAAATGAGGGACAGAGGGGTAACTTTGTAATGTATACTGTAAACCCCACTTTTTATAGTATATTTTTATTATACGTAGAGAAAGGAATAACATTAGTTTGAAATACTTTTTGTTTTATAGCAAGCGTTGCAATATACCAGATCCAATACTCATAAAAATCTTTTTAAATTCATAACGCACATAATTGTATTAATGGCGAATTCTTATATTGTAGAATATAATATTCTTAAAGAAACAATTTTTAGTCAAACATTTTATATAGTTTCATTTATACAGTTTAATACTGCAACTTACTGATATCTTTGCAGATAAACCAATAAGCCGAAGCATTTTAGTTAGATGGAATTTCGGTCACATCATGTCATTAATATTATAACGTTAATTTTAATAACGTGAAGATGAGAGACTGGCTCCCAATGATGGTAACAGCATTGCTGGTGATGATTTGGATTGAGATCGTGATCGCGCAACGACATCCCTGTAAGTATAGAAGTACGCGACATTTCTCATACTTTACCATCTTCCACATTTAACCTGTCTCTCAAAGTGACATTACATCAATTTTCAAGCAGCAAATCGGTGAGGATCGAAGAGCTAAATTTAAGCTACATTGCATGCATTTTATAGCATTACAATATTAGAGATCGTTTACAATTTTCAAGAGTGTATGGAGATCGGCCCATAAAAAGCTGTACAGAAGGCCTTCTCTAGTCCAACAAATGAACCCTGCAATGCTCCAGTATAGCTGTCACCTAGTATAGCCTACCTAAGCTACCCACCCGGGACTTGCTCGTTTCTCTTTCCCAAGTATTTAAAAATTTGAGGAAGGTCCAGATAAATATGACTTATTTTTCGCAGTTACTGTAGAGTTACCACCGAGGAAGACAAAACAGTGGGACATATGGGAAGACCGAAACATATCATTTACAATACCTTTCCAGGTAATTATTCATACCTCTCATTTGTAAGTTAGAATGGTAGATTCTCAAACAATATTCATGAGGGCAGATTTAAAACTAAGTTATACCACGTTTTTAAACATTCAAGTAGTTTATGAAATGCATAGAAAATGACTTTAATTGATGAAGTAATAATTATAAAATAATTTATGAGGTTTTTTTCTTCATATGTTGTAAGATACAATAGTGTCGATTTTCAGGTTCTTGTGCTTTCAACGTGGGGAGGACAGACTGACTTCTGTGGTGGAGCTGTCCTCGATGATAAACACATTGTAACTGCTGCATCGTGTGTCCTGAGGTATAGAGTACCATCTTATAAAGTATTACTTACAATATTTAATAGTTTTTACTCTTCTTAAAGCGATGTATATTTAGGGGAAATACGTGAAAGACGGTGATTTATATATTCGGACTCAATTTTTCATTGTGATATAAGTAGCCTTCCATGGTCATTGGTCACACTAACAAGGGGATGTCACGATTTGGGAAATAGATTTCGGGATGGGAATTCGTGGGGTTGTAGTTACCCCTAAGGGTGATCGATTGTCAAAGTAAGAAAGTGCAATAGCCGGCCGACTCCAAGAAAAAAGCTACTAAGAAATTATATCTTACTGTATAAGTTAAATATTTAAACTTCTTTTTCAACGTCGTGGTAGCGTAATTGGTAGCGTGCATAACCATCACGCAAAGAGCTGGAGCACTGTTCTCCCTCACGGTGTGTGTGTTTTTTGTAAAAGTGTTTTGAATAAAACTAATAATTTCATACAAAAATAATTATTTCAGAATATTATAAATAAAAATATTACTATAATTTTAAATAATGAATGAGTGCTTTACACACGAATTTCCTTTCAGTCAACATAGCATGCCTCATTTCACAATGTAATTGCATAGTATCCTCTGTAAGAAATTCTAAATCAATTAAATGGCCTCAAGCATGGACCCCATGAATTTTCGGACATCTGTTTATTGGACAATTTTTGTTCCTTATCCTCTAAAGGATCGATCCCTAAAGTTTGTTCAGATTGGTCAAAATCACTCTGTATAATACATTATTTGCTACTAATAGATAATTTTTTATATTTATCCTTTATTAGTTTTTTTGTTTCAGTGATTAAATATATTTAGAATATCTTACAATATTGGCGCTCCTGTCGGGAGTTTTATGCATAATAAACATTTTTTGGAGAAACTAGTTCAATTAAAAAAAAAACAATTTCATCTCTTGATTACGGTAAATGATTTGGGCAATCGAGAACTTGGCAAATCTAGTAATGAGGAAGTTTTACATACGATAATAAACCTTCAAAAGATATTAAACTCCACGACTTCCCCGAATCAGAACACAGCTATCCTCCTTAAATTGATAGACCTATAAAACATAATCTGTCATATCCCTTTACAGGCCACATTCTCAATGGGTACTGAAAGTTCGAATCGTTTTAGCATACGTGAACAAAACCAACGCTCCAATCCCGACTTACCATGTGGTAAGGGAAACATTTTACCAGAAGAAGCAGAGAGAGTTCATAGAAGGAGACATTGTTATTTTGCAGGTCAGTTAAATATTTTTAAGTTAAGTTGAATATTTTAGTTTTTTGTAGAATATAGCACTTGCTTGAATTATAAGATAATAGAAGGGTCGTTTATCAGTTTACACGTAAAAACAAATTATTACAACAGTTCTCATACTACATTTCACTGCCATCTTACTCTCACTATACGAGCAATAATTGTAGGTTTAAATCGGCTATCTCGTAAACTTATGGTAGGATTGATATATCAGGGGTTCTTAACGGCAGGAATCGAATGGCATAAGAATCGATCTCTTGAAAATTCGTTTTACAAAATTATTATAGGACAATAATTGTAAATTTAAATCTGTTTTCGTCTGAATGAAATACGGTTCCTTCGCTTCGGTGTGAGAGACATCCGCTAGGCGCTCACCTACATTTGATTCTCTGGGGAATGTTTTACACTGAAGCAATGCCCAACACTCGCTATCGATGACTATTGAAATGATAAATGACACTCTCTCAGAAGCACGGGCACCCATCCGAAAATATTATTTTTATAATGAATAAATCCGAGTGTAATTGGGTTTCCTGATATTGAACTACATTTAACTGTCAAAGGTAAAAATTTTGGACAAAAATAAAAAAAAAACGCGTCTTGATGCACTGGAAATGAAAGTCACAGAGTACAAAAAACTAGATTTATTTTTGTCTTGAATAGTTGTGATAAGAAAGGAAGCACGTCATGTCATCGAACAACCTTTTTAATTTTCCTCAAATGAAAACTTAACTTTGCAACCTGTTTGTATTTCAGTCTTACTTACACATCATAGCATACTTTCCTCCATTTGCGCACATATCAGACAAAATGAAAATAATTTTGCTTATTACAATAGAGTTGTAAAATATAGAGGTGTTGTCTGGTTTCAGGTCGATAAGGTGATGATGTTTGAAGGAAAAGTTGTTAAGCCTTACCCATTTCAGAAGGAAAAGAGATACCGGAGCAAGCAATGTAATCTTCTTGGTTGGAGTGAGTCAAAGGTAAATTTAGTTTCCTGGATTATGTGCTCAACAAGGAATATATGACTGTAAGGCATGGAATCTAGCATTCTTATAGAGCAGTGAATCCCGAATTTTTAATGAATAACACAGGTCCCTTGATCTACATGTACACATCATTTCTGGCGGTGCTCCCTATTTAAACCATTCATTGTACAGTGCAGAAAGGTTTAATTTCATTTCTTGCAAGATAATTTTTCACGATAATATCTTTTGATAATAAGATGACTAATATTTGGTAGATATTAATAAATGAATATATCAAAACTAGTTTGCGTATAAGTCTAAATTGTTAGGAAAATTTATATTATTGAATTAGAAAAAATATATATTTTACCCGAAAGAGCTCAGTCATTATTTATTTAATAGTAATGAGAAAATAACAGTACATTTAAGTTCAAATATTTTACTTTTGGGTCGTTATTGGAAGTCCCTTACAGGATGAGGTCTCGGGAGGACCGTCCCCCACGTCCGCCCCTAGGTATGCTACTGGTAAGATACAATGCTTAGCGAAAACCACATACCCCGCATACACACATTCACGTTCTCTATTTCAGAGGCCAGAGCCTTTTCCACAATCAACAGTAAGTTCTATTCTTACTAATTGAAGTATCTTCATTAACATCGAAACGGTGCAGAACAGTAAAAGAAAATAGGCATAATACATGCGTACTCTTTATAAACCTTCAATACTTCGATATTAAGTCCTTCAATAATTGAAACAATGAAAAACTTATTACCCAAGAACACAAATGCAAATCAAACACGTTTATAATGCGAAATCGACAAATAATTTCAGCATAGAAATATGGCGTGATTACACGTGCTTAGTAACTGTCACCAGTACTTGGCGCGCGCGTTTGTCACTCGCACTAAAACCCACGTGTAAAGAAGCACGACTAGTATTAAGCATTAACAAATGGGAGAGCGTGAGTGAATAGAAAGCTATACTTTAAGTAGCTATCCCCGTCAAGTAGGTATCCCCCACTATGATTTTACAACCCCCACCATAGCTTCACATTTCTCTTGGCGCGTCGCGTGAACAGTCAAGTGTTCAAAGACTATCGAAATAGAGACATAGTGATAGATAAAAAATCAATAAATTAATTGTAAAGTAACAGTTGATAACGCGAAGGTTAGTGAAAACTAATTACTTAGCTAAAAAGATTGTGAAATTAACTTGACATTATACAATAAGATAGAGGAATTTTCTCTACCTGCTAATTAATATTTACTGACTAGCAACTGGGTTCACGAGTTGTCATTCAAGTGTACTCTATTAGAATGGCTAATTTGATCTTCTACAAGCAATAAAGTTCATTGGAATAAGAATAATTTTGCTTGTGGCCGAAATTACTATTTTTTTCTATTATTTGATTTTTATCTAATTTCTTAGATAGTATTTCAATATATAATTTATAATTCACAAAATCCCTGAAGGAGATTGCTCATATTCCTGTGCTCAGGGACTGGTTAACGATAATGTACTGAAAATTACCTAAAGTCGAATTTTAACCCAAAATTATATATTACGCCATATTTTATACGCCATTATGACTTTGACACCTTTGGTCAATTTGGCCTGTAGCTAATAGTTTTAATTCCTGTTATCCCCTACTACAGTCGATTGAGTAATGATTGAACGCTTCAGAAACAACACTGGAGACACGCCATGTTGGTTTATTCCCTACTAATTCCTTCCTCATCATCAACGTATGAACGGTCACATGATACTTCTCACGAAGTCTGCCTAATGGCCATGAGAAGTACTAGTGACAAGAATTGTTTGGGATATTGTGTAGGATGATGAAGCGATATTTTACAATTTTATTCAGTATTATGAGTCATTATAACGCATAAGGCGGCCAATTTAGTTATGTCGCTCGTCAATCCAAAATCACAATCAATAGTATGCAATTTAAGTCGCTAATTAAAAATAGTTAAACCTAGCAGATTTCTCTTAACAGAATTTTTTATAAAAATACCCTATAAAACTAACATTTTCAATAAAATTGTCTATGAATGAAAATATTGACACTGGTAAATCAGTAGATAATTTGTGTGAATAATCTATCTCAAAGAATAACTTCATTCTCTCGCAATCGGTAGTTCGTTTTCAAATATACGGGCTAAAATAATAATGACCTAAGTAATTGATTGCGTGACATTCACAAACATCAACATCACATAAAATAAATCTGATTAAAGTACTTACTCAATTCTCCATCACGGAATTTCAATGGTTGCAAAGGTAAAACAATAATGACAACTGCATACACATTACCAATCGCTATGGGAAACGCGCTTCGTAAATTGCGATCAGCAAAACCATAATTGACTATCACATTATCATTGTAGTGTTCTATTGACGTCACCACTTTAGAGCAAAATTTTTTTCCTCTCATCGGAAATTTCCATAAGTACAGAGCACTCAATTTTCTTCACATTACTCAAAATTCTTTGTCTTCATCAAAATAATATTGAAATTTAACATTATTCGGAAAATATTCCAGATACAATAAATTTAACATATGACAATACTTTAAACTTACATTTAGGACACTTTAAATAATGCGGCAAATATTTCAGTCCCAAAGTAGATTCAGAAAATTCTTCCGTGTTTTTACTTTCTCATATACGTAGTATATAGAAAATATTGTAATCGTGAAAAAATTCGAAAACGAGATTTTTGCGAAAATATCCGTTTTGGAGACCCCTGATTCCGAAAAAGTTGTTTTTGGCTGGTATCCGTCTGTCCGTCTGTGCGCAGCACTCCTGACCGAATGGAAAAATATTTTGTTTTCGTTTTTCGTATTTAGGGTAGAATTTACTTCTGGCATATGTACGTGCTTTCAATTTTCTTTTTACTTGAACACAAAGGGCACTTCACATGAAGGTCAAAGTATATTTATGAATATTTTTCAAAAACTGGTCCAACGATTTTACTTACATTTTTTTCCGTACGTAAAGTAGAATTAGTATGCAGAACAGTATGCATCCGCATTAGCGTATTTAGCTTGAAAGTTTGGTATAGACGCAGTAAAATAATTTATATCTGCTACATTCACGCATTTGTTTACTATTTCAAGATCCTTGAATATTATTTAACATGGACGAAGGACAGGTAGAGTAAATTAATATTCACATACATGCAATATTAATGGGGCATAGTTTTAAGTTCGCCAATGGTGTGAATCCAAAGAGTATATGTTTGTAGATGTGTAATTCTTAATGTTACTTTGATAAGGAGAACAGAGGAATGTCTACATCTTGTTTTTCTCTTGGTATCGTGTAGCTTCCACCTACGCGACCTTTAAGCACACCCGGTGACGCTACATCATTTTGCTGCGTAAGCTCACGTATCAGATGTGTCCACAGCTCCTTTTGCCGGATTTGCTTGTTAATTCGTGCATGCTGTGTGTCATATTTAATATTCGTGCATTTTGTTTGATGCGTGAGGATGTTATTTTATATTATTTCTTATCGTTTTAAGAATTAACATGGTTAAGTGTTTTTTGTTTGTTTTGTTTTGAAGGTAATGTTTGATTAATAGTTTTGTTTATTTTTCGTGATATTTTTAATTCAATGCTTTATGGCAGTTTCAATAATTAAAAATAGTATTTTTGTTAAAAAAATATTTTAACACAGAATTCTTTGACGAGATATATAAGGAACGTTACGAAATAATAGGAAGTAAATAAAACAAACGGTATCTCCAACTTAACCGAAATAATTAATAGATGCGATTAGAGTTTATTAATATAATTTTCTAAATTTCAAATTGCAAAAAAAATTAACTCTTTAGTTCCTAATTAAATTATATCAGAATATTTATGGCCTGCTGGCTTTGTTCTCGCGTTAATAATATCCTATTTTTCTTTATATTTATTGATAAATATATCTTTTGAAATAGAATATAAATCTTTGAAATTGGGTAAAATGAAGACGATCAAAATATAGAGAAACATGTTAAAATCATCCCTCTCCTAATAGAATGTTTTAATTCCGCTCTCTAGTTCAGACCGAGAAATGTATACGAGAAAGTACATGCAATGGTTTTGCACCACTAGTTTCCTCTCAAGCATAGGGCAGAGAAGTCCAGTACTGTCCATTAGCATTAGACTTACAACAGTAATCTCCTTCAGTTTATGTTAAAATAAGCGTATAGTTTCTATTGTTATTGAAATTAGTACTTTTTTGAAAAGAACCTTAACTTTAATTTTCACTTAGTCAAGAAATGTTCTTCCTGTACCGGACAGTCAGAAGTTTTACAAAGTAATGTTACGTAATTATTCATGTGTATAATCGAACTACAAATACTTGATACAAAATTGTTCTACTAAACAAAACTCCTAGATTACATGTTGAAACTCTTTGAAGATTTATAAACTTCCAAAATCGCGGGATGTCGCACCATGAAGATACAGTAAAACTTTTTATTCGGCAGCTTTCTTCTCTTTTGAAAACTCGTTAGATACCGTTAAATAGTCTTCCAAATCAAATGTAAACTACAAAAAATCTTTTCTTGTTGAGGAGAAGGAATTTTATATCTAGATCGATCATATATGAAGACACTCGTTTTCCATGTAATCATCAAAAGATTTTTTTAGATTTTTCCATCTGAGGACTGACCCTGACTGTCTCCCAACATGCCTCACGGAACATAAAAGACCTGCCATGCGATTTTTCTTTTCCAAATCCTCAACACTCTCCGTCATTTTCATGCTTTTCTCAGTCCTCTTTCCTTTTGTTTTTTAACCTACTACCATGCATTACATTTTGAAACGATAATGATTTTGATTTCAAATCAGTGGCCGATGCTGTATGAAGATCACGAAGGCATGAATTTTCGTGTTGCGCGTTGTTTGTAGATGATGTTGGAAATGTTTTACTGTCTAGTATGTCCTGACGGAATATAGATAAAATAACACTAAAAGTAATATCAACTGGTCATCTAAGAAAACAAGAACATGCAAAAATTGTCTGAATATTTCGTGTTTCTTTGTGACCATCGCCATTGAGCTCAAGTTAAACTTGCCCAAGCAACTAATACAGAAAGTGATAGTGTACTGACGTGAGATTTCAAATATATTCTTCTCATGTTTCAATTTATTTGAGACAATTGCTTTTTCTTTTCGCAGAAGCCTCGTCTTTCCGGACGCAGCCTCGAGGTGGCGCCGCTAGGGTCTCTGCCATCTCTTCATCTCGTGTCTCGACATCGCTGTGTTGGACAAGGAAGCTCCCACCGACCACCACGAGACCTCGTGTGCCTGGGACGACCACGGTTGCTGAGGGACACTTGCCAGGTGCTCCATTTGCTTTGGCTCTACAATGATAACATTTCTACTCAACAATGTCCGTCCAAAAGACTCCAACTTATCCAGAGGNCCCCCCCCCCCAAAAAAAAAACAAACAAACAACAACATCCTCCTACTCTTTGACTCTTCCAAATCATATTCCATAAATTTAGAAATAATTTACAACTTCATTCCTATTATTTACCTTAACGTCATATTAAAGCCTGTTTGCAAAACCAGTGCACATGCTTTCTCATACACTTTTAAGACTCTTATCTAGATGGTACACAATTTAAATTAAATAAGAAAAAAAGCAACCATTTTCATGCATTATATATTGATGTTGGCAACAGCAGTTTAATCTTCTGCATACAAAATAAAGGGAAAGTGATTGCTTGAACATGGCAATTGTTTGATACAATTTTTCCAGAAATTTTGCGCAGAATCCAAAAGACGACTAATTTTTTTGTCTTTTACATGAGCGGTAAAAAAATAGTTTGCGCTAAGAAATATCCAGTAGGTGACTCATTCTGATCGTGAAGAGTAAGGATGTTTGTGTGAGCGAAAGGTTATTTGAGAGCAATTGGGAACGAAGAAGTGGTGCCAGTGAGGGAGGTAGCCAGCCGCCTTCCGATATTTTACAGGCTAAACGGCATTACGCACCTCTTATTAAAAAACATTCGGTATCAGAGACACTAACAACGAATATTTCCGTCAAAATCTCGCGATTTTTCTCTTGGTTAGACTGTCTCTAGATGTAAGTAAAAAGGTTTATCACCTATATCCATTTTATTGATAAAGGGTCAATTTAAATGAGATTAAAAAATATAATTAGGTTTTAATTTACATTTCAGGAGATAAAAATTAGAAAAGTAAAACAGAGTTTGAATTTTTAAAATTCCAAAGAACCATACTCAGATTCCATATACATATATTCATATTCATATGACCTAAACTGAGATTTCGAGGTTCCTTACGTTTCATCGGATTATTTCACTGGATACATGCCCCCTTCTTCACTTGTAAGATATATAAAACAAGAGAATAAGGTAATCAGATTTGTCACTCGATTTTAAGAAACGTAGGCAATGAAAGTCCTCAAGAAAAATGTAGTATAATTTGTAACGAGTATAGGTGTGTGTGACTGCAATTATTTGTAAACAAAATTTACATTAAAGAGGTCAATATCAACGCACAGTTTTTCTTTCATCTCTCTTCTTACCTTAAACCGCACGCAGTAACACTGGAGCAGCGCTTGACACTTTCTCATATTACAGCTCAGAAAATCCACTACCATTGCGCATCACTTAAGATAGTTTGCTTATTACATTAATTTTAAATGTTTTTTGGCAAAGTTCTCTCCACTTATCATATCTAAGAGTTTATGACTCACAAGAAAAACTATTGCCAACGCTGTGAAAATTGGTTAACTCCTCACAAATCGGGTAAAGCACTATAACAAAAAACACCCAGGTTCCCGAACGGCGATACTTGGAGAAAAAAGACGAGATACAAAATTTTACTCCGACCGCGAACATGCACAGTAAACTAATAAACTAAAGGGAAACCAAAGAATCAGTTTTCTAGATCGGTCGTCTGTTATGTAATCTTACCATTCAAGATAGAGAGGCAGGTATCTGTTGTCACTTCTTCGTTTACGTGAGGCGATGAGTGGCCCGGTCTTTTGATAGACATGAGATGACCCCGCGTACCGAATTCCACGCTCGCATTTGATTATTCAGCGGTCTGGATCTCTGCTCGGCATGACTTTTTGCGATTTATTTATCAGTTTCGAATTTTAATAACTTATCATGTTTATAAAGTTTAAAAATTAAAATGATATTCTGATTTTTATTTTAGTATACACTATTTTTAAGTGTATTTATTATTTGACTTTTAAAGTTCTAAACTTCCAAAACAACTGAATGTTTCGAACCCCCCCTAAAAAATTCAATGATGCAATTTGCGTCACGACACCCCTTGTGGGCACCCCTGACTCACCATCTTAACGAAAATCATCTATCACTGTACCTTCACGGATAAGGAAAACGCAATAAGAATATTGGGAAGGCATTCCGAACCCCCTAAATTGATTAGGTGGGTGACAACCGCATGCCATCTGTTCACCTTCCTAGAATGTGCACCACTTCCTCATAAGACCAGGGATTCAGAGCATTAGTACACCTATAGTCCTCGCAGCAGAAGAAAAATAGCGAGATGTAACCAATGGAGCAAAAGCGTGGTATTGTCATATGTCTGTTGCGGGGAGTGACCAAGCGTAGCTCCACCTATCGCAGACGGCATGTCACAGCACCTACACTAAGACTGTTCACACCATTGAAAAGCTAACTTCAGGCACTGTTCTTTCCACCAAAGGTTAGAGATCAATACATTTGTTCGTCACAGTTGGTATATCAATTACTGTGAGTTCTATGAATCGGCTGATGTACGTGGCAGCATGCAGACGTAAACTCACTAAGATTCTGCCGAGAAGTAAAACACTCATGTTTTTACAACGAGAGGAAGAGTCGGCAATCAATCCGTTTCTGACATTGATTCCTCGACTTTCAAGTGATTTTTGGGCTTCTCTCTCATTACTTTTCTTTCGCTGCGAACACTGTCGTCGTCACCCATGCTGTGTGCTTGTGCCCTGCATGTTCAGTCTTGTTATTTTATCTTTTTTTTATTTTTAGCCATGGTTGTTTTGGCCGCATAGTGTAATACATTGTTATTATGCTCATATATGTTCATTCTACATGGTGTTATTTGCATCCTTTGTTTTGTTCCTTTGCCGTTAAAGATCTTCAATGTTCTTAATCCCTGACGCGGCGAGGCAAGAGTCTCTTTTCTCTCTCTCTTCGATTTTCCTCTTGAGAACATATGGTATCTCCGCAATTTCCGTTAATATTACCGAAATGTAGGACACACTTTTTTCGTTCTCCACTTATTCACTTTATTTTTGCTCTGTTTTTCTAACTCCAGGAATTAGTCATATTTTTCGTCTGCATATATTATCACTTTTGTTAAAGATGACCTTTCGTTAAAAACAGACATTTACCCAAAACACAAATAAATATGCTCTTAAGATGTTTCAATGCCTGGTGATGATACACAACAAGGATCGAAGCGTTGTGTGATATTTTATTTAAAATATGTCAGTTTTTAACAAAGGGCTGTATTATTTGATATTTGTAACTCCTGAATATGGCATGTCCTCTTCTTACCAAATAGTATACATTCAGTCTTGTTATAACAAATGTTCTTCCATGCATCGACAAGTGGAGGAAGGGATGAGGTAACTCGTAATCCATTGTTTCTCCAGGAGACCGTTGGCGCGCCAGTCGTTTGCGGGGGGCAGTTGTCAGCTCTGGCGATAGGAGCACGTGGTTGCGGCCGCTTCTCCTATGCGCTGTACGCCGACATGTCGTATTACGGCGAGTGGGTGGTACGTACTCTGTCTGCAGCCGCGGAGCGAGAAGATCTGCAGCATGGTGACGCTTGGGAGCGCCAACGCATGCGAGAGGGACCTCCGCGGCGATGACAACGAAAGTCTACCACCACGAAGTACTACAATGGGTACCTTAAGTTGAAAGTAGAGGAACTCTCTATTACCGTTCCTCATGGGATTTATTTTAAATTATTGATCAGGACGTTTGATTTCAAAAATTGTACATAATATCCAAGGGTGTAGTGTCAAATTTGACAGTGTGGGAACTCTCATGCCGGAGCAGTTAGTATATCCAACCCCACCAATGAAGTACACTTCCAATAATGTAGAAAAGTGAGTGTACAGGCTACGTAGCTTAAATTTAGCTAGATGGAATTATTTCGATAAAGAAATACCTTAATTCCAAAGCAGTGCGGAAGTGACGGTTCCACGCGCTTTCGCTCTACAATACCCCGGATAAAATCATCAGTCTTGTTTGAATTTACATGTACAACAGGCAGTTGAAATCTCTCTCTCTTTTATTTTCGTTTCATTATGTATGGTCTAATTTCTTGAGGTTGTGGGGTGGAGGTCAATTGAACTCCCCCTTGGCCACCTTGCAGAAAATCTTAAATTACCCTTCATTTTTCTCTCTCCAGAACAAAAAAAAATACATGAAGGATGTGCAGTTCCTGGTTGTATTCACAGTCCTCAAATTCGTAAAATTAGCCTCAGAACATTTGTTCCACCTTAGTATAATTAGATTTTTATTTAGAATACCTAAATACTAAAAAATATCTACACATGACTAGGTGAGGTTTAAGTATAAAGTTATGAAATAGAAGAGATATTTTCATGTCAATTAAGCTTAAAGGACACGACAAATAAAAAGCCATATATTGTAAAGTTTTGGTTTTTTTGTTACTGCCGAAAATTTTTAATCTTTAAAGAGAGACTCGACGTTGCTATCTCTCATCAGCTTATTCAGAAGAAATGGGGTATTATAATTTATTTTCTTCGCTATCTCATACTTATGAATATATTATACTGACTGACCCAGAACTCCACGTACACAATTGGGGGGATTGTAGATCATATTAATGGAACAAAAAATTAGTAAGGTACACATGTCGGGATATATCTCCTGGAGGACATATGTTACAAATTTTATGTAATGCGTTTTATTATCGAAACTAAAAAAAGTGATATAGGTGTTCAAAGTTCAACAAAAAATGTCCAAACTTCTGTCCTTCTGTCCAAATCGACGTCGCATGGATATCCGAGTATGTTGTACCTGGAATCTCCCCACGACGTCGGGGTGACACCTACATCGCTGTTTATGGGCCGAAATTTGAACATCTGTTGCTTTTTGTTGTTGGTTAACTTTGAACACCTATATCACTTCCTCAATTCCCATAATACATCTCTTTAAGTATTTGATTTGTGTTCTTTCAGTGCTGCGTTCTTCATCTTCTTGTGTCAATCTCCTTCAGGAGATATTTCCGGACAGAGTATTTTCATGATTTTTTTGCTCCTATTAATGTAATCTATCATCACTCCATTTTTTACGTAGAGTTCTGGGACATTCTATATAACAACTGCATTGGCTTAAAAAAGCTTCCCATGACTGCGTTTTATCAATTTATCACAATGTCAAATATAAAATCCCTGTATTCCATGAATATTAAAAACTTATCGTAAAGAGAGACTGAAATGCTTTTTATTAATATACCATTTCCAAAGCAATATCCTTTTCTATACAATGTAAAACAAATGTTTTGTAAGGTATCCAGAACTGTTCACAACTGAGAATGCAGGATACTCTTCCACAATGAATTCTTGATGGTTTCGAGCTCCGGTATGAAAAATTACATGAGTGTATTAATGATGTGATAAAGGAAAAGTTATAAATACTATTGTAGTATTTATAAACGGGAAATGTAGCATGTTATTGAAGCTTGCCTTCATGGAGCGATAGGAGGTAGGAGTTGAACCCGGGATGAATTAGTGATGAGCTAGAACGCTATTACCTGAACGACGGAGGCTTATACACTTCCCCATAATATTGGCGGAGCAGTAAATTCATCGCTTCATAAGTTCTATATTTTAAAATCTGTCAGAGTGCAACTTGGGCGGAGGAAGCTCCCAATGCTTTATCAAGACACTCCCTTATTTGGAGCTGTCTGTTGGCGTCCCCATCGCGCTGGGACACCCTTAATGTGAAGAGAAATGCAATTTTCGGGAAAATCGAGCAAAAATATCACTTTAAAATGTCGGGGAGAGTTACTCTCACATATACAGACTTAATGATATGCAGTCCAGTAGCTGAGATTAAAAAAACACTCACCTCTCATGACCCATCCTACACATCCCTGTGAAAACGGTGTATTTCAGATGTTCCAAAACTACTCAGGATTGTGTGTAGTTTCGGGGGAACATGATTTACGTCTTTTTTCATCAATGTAAGAAACCCCCTGCGAACCACCCCCTTCAATATTCCACGCCCTTTGGAAAATTGGGGGTTTTCTCACATTTAAATCGATTGATTCGTGGTGGAAAGTATTCCATTTAATGTCATTAGACATAAGGTACATTAGTATGAAAAATTTAAGTCCCATTATCTAACCACCCCTAATGAGAGGGTGTCCACCCCCATCACCCTTATCACTTTCTTGAGTGACAGTGTGAAAATGTTTTACGTGAATTAAGGAATTGCTTGGGGTGCTAGCACACAACAGTTCAAGTTAGTTGCTCCAATAGTTTTCAGTTGTTTCATAAAAAATGAAGAAAAGTGGGGAAAAGTGCTATCTTGCACCATTAAGTCCAAATCTGTTTACTTGTTGAAGGGATAGTGGTTGCATTGCAACGTTTACTCTGTACGAAGCACAAAACCTTACTGCGATCGACGTATAACGTACATGTTTTTCTTATAAATAATGTGTGTTACATTCCCACATAAAGAACGATTCTTATTCTTTCGAATTATGGCTAAAGTCGCTTTGCGCATTCCACTATGGAACCCTTTCGCATTAGCGAGTGTGGAGAGTTTAACCGCATTCCGAATTAGGAAACGCGACACTAAATACCTGAAGGCATGCTAGCATACTCAGATTTTCAAACATGTGACACAGAAAATTTGAAATTTGAACATTAAAGAATAAAAACTGGAGTATTGCATTGTTCTTTAACAGACTAAGGAAATACTGAAGACAAAAAAAAACTAGAAGTAAAAATTCAAAAGATGAAATTTAAGAGCAAATTTAATTGTCTTTATTGAATGCTGATCAATTGATATCGTTAATTAAAGAAAAATATAATACATAAACTTTTCTAATAATGTCCAAAACAGTGTATTTTGGTATTACACAATTTGAGTGATTTTAAACAGTTGTCATAGCTGAGACGTTTATACTATAACACTTTTTTTTAAAAAAAGTTTTTCAATTAAATCGCCCGTGTGGACATAGTATCTGCCTCCATGGAAGTATATCTTTTGTGAACTTCTGGTACAGGCAGCTGTTAAACACGAGTAACTACGAGGAGGCGTGTAAGATCGTGCACCGTAAAATAAACCAACCAATAATATCACCTGAAAGTGGTATCATGGCGCGAGAAGTTACCTTTAGAAGCAGCGAGTGCGCGGAACGTTGTAGCAGTGGAGAACCGACATTAGGTGGGGTAAGAGAAAGTTGATGTTTTGAATGTGCAGTGTGTATTCCGATTAATCAATATAGAGTCATGCCGTACCTAAAGAAAGAACAGATAGTTGTAGCTCTGACTTTAGCGGCATGTCAAGCTGTGCCTTTGCTCTCAAATTTAGTGTGTCAGACTCCGTAATTGGGCGCGCCATCAAACGTTGCGATGAGAATGGAATCCTGGAACGCCGAGTACGGCAAGGATGCTCTAGATCCACCACAGCACGAGAGGACCGGTGAATAGTTAGGTGTGCTATTCAAGATCTTACCACCACCGCAGAAGAGATTGCTGCAACACATTCAGCGACATCACACCAGGTCATCTCCGCGGAGACTGTGAGGAGGCAGCTTCCCGAGGCGCGTCTACGAGGTCGCGTGTCGAAAAGGGCACCAACCCTTACACGCCGACAGAAGAGCGCGAGGAGAAATTACGGTCCAGTTTCCGTATTACTGGACATCAGGCGCAAGGTACTTTTTTTCGGACGAGGTGAGGTTTTCACTTCCAAAGTGTGATGGACGTGAAGGTGTGGCGGTGACAAGGAGAACGTGGACTCTACTTCCAACGCAAACGTATTTAATGGAGGGTCACTTATGTTCTGGGGAGGAATAATGTTCAGTCACAAGAACGAGCTCGTACCTCTTCCACTTTATGTGAATGACGTTGTTCTTCCTCATGTCGTTACGAACAGAAATGAATTAGGTAATGAATTTAGATTCCAGCGCGAGACCACACACGGAGACGCGCAAAATGAATGTCTTAGACATCATCGCACTGAGACACTAGAGCATCCCGCAAATAGTCCTGACTTCAACCCCACTGAACACTTGTGGGATGCCCTTGACAGAGCGCTACAAAAGCGAGTGCCACAGGCTGAGAATCTTGCGTAACTGAAGGACGTCGTTTTAGAAGAAAGGAATAGAATCGAGATGTGTAATATAAACAATCTTGTGCGCTCCATGCCTCACCGCTGCAAAGCCGTGCGAAGAGCAAAAGGCGGGAACACTATGTATTAATTGGATTATTACTTTTTGTAAAATAAACTTTTGTAAATTTGAAAATCTGAGTTTGAAAATTTTATTTAATTTTAATTAATTGGTACCTTGTTTTCGTTAGTTCTTCATACGATATTCCTAAAATCTGATTAAAAAATAAATAACTGATGATTAGATGTAAACATTTTCAGTAGAACAGCATCCACAAATGGCTTTTGATTCCTTCCCTCGTCTTTGTTGGGTTTTTTTGTCTGTTTCACCGCGTAGCCCTTAACTCAATAAAATTGTGATAAGCAACCCTGTTTTATCTTACACACTATACAACGTGACAAATAGGAAGACAACGCTTTGTTTTTGACGCGTAAGAAAACATCTAGACATTATAAAAAAATCTACATTCTTGTCTGATTGCAAACATGTTTGTCTTCTAAAAACTCGAGAGCCACTCATCCGATTTACGTGTTTCTTTTTCTAATTCATAGTTCTTTGGCAACGTTTTGGTGTATAGTTTGTTACCTTAGGTAACACAAGCGATAGGCAACAGTGACAGACAACCAAATCGGGTAAAATCAATCTTCGCTTACGCTGCTTAATCTGTTAGATATAGGTGACAACTATGAATGGCAACATTTTTTGCCTTGAGTTCTACAAAAAAGTTCACGACAGCATGTAATGGTTAAGCTAAATTATTAAAAAGCTTATTAAAAAATGACGAAAAATACTTGAACTTAAGAGAGTACTTCAAGTAGGTAAAAATTAATCCTCATCAAATTATGTGCATTCCGTGCTTTGTGCATTTAAGAAAGATGAAAACTATCTTTAAATCGTGAAATTCGGATGAATAGTTTAGATTTTACAAGTGTTCTAGTTCTACAAGCAGCCGCCGCCGCTGCCGTCGTCGTGTGCTGTATCTGGAGGACCAAGCAAACATTCGATTGGCGCGCTACCCGGCGTGAGGTGCTTCGCGTGAAGTAAATTTTTTAGACTTTTTAGCCATTTTTGGCTATTGCATAATATAGAAGTGTATAGAAGAGTTAGAGTGTAACATAACAAAATCCACGTACTTAGCCGGGGTAGGTTGCTTGCTGGATTACAATGACACGTCATTGTTGGCGACACCCATGCTTGGAGCCTGACTGAGGCGAAGTCCCAAAGTGAGTCTGTGGATGTTACCGCTGTGATGTAAAAAAAGAACGAGTCTAATAAAAAAATCAGCAATAAAATGTAGTATCATGAAGAGCTTTAAAGTTGGATTTTTGACCATTTTTAAATAAATGTGTTTTATATTTTAATTATTTTAATTTAAGAAAATTTGTAGATTCAAAATAAAAATGAAATAATTGAAAAATGGCCCTTGAATATCGAATGCTGGGACATTATCCAGCACTGGAGACACCTTAGTTTGTATAAATCAAACAAATGTTTTATTCATGTTAGGATATTATTTTACAATGAATAAAAACATTTACAGTGGTTGTCAATTCTTCCTTCTATAATGGTATACAAAACGGTTTACTGAAATACACCTTGAGAGAGAATGATAGAATTTTTGGTTGCAAACATTTTTTTAAAAGTATCGTCAATCCATAAACACTCGGTAATTCAGATGTGTACATTGAGTTGTTTTTTTTTAACTTCAAAGTATAATCTTTCATAATATGTGAAACTTAACTGGATCAAGAAATGTTCCATCAAAGACCATACAAATATTATTGATGAATAATACAATTATTTGATTCACGGATACAGAAACCATAGGTGATAATAACTTCACGGTGATTATATTTTTGGATAACACTTTTTCGGATGACTGCAAATACTCGTTTTACGTGTTTCAGTCGACGAACATACATCATAAATATTGGGAAAAGACTAGTCTAAAGGTAAAGACTAGTATAAAAACTAGTCTAACACAATTTTAAGGCATGTGTATCAAAAGAATTCGCAAAAAGTTCTTGAAATCCAAAAGAGCTCAAGTAAAACCAACACGAGTCGACGAATGAGCAAGACGAACCATAACATGGACTAAGCAAATCCTAAAATAAACATATTTCGCAATATTGGTTGTTCAAATTTTTTGTCTATATTTCATCAAAACGCTACCTTACTTAACTTTTATGTGGTGTTCAATTTGTAGCAGTTGATTTGAGATAGTCCAGAGGAACAGGATGTTGGAATGCGATAATGACTAACTGCAGATATACTGAATTAGTAACCTTGACAGGTGTTTACCACATCACAAATCAGAAAATT
The DNA here is from genome assembly GCA_002313205.1 of Laupala kohalensis. Taxonomy (NCBI): domain Eukaryota; kingdom Metazoa; phylum Arthropoda; class Insecta; order Orthoptera; family Trigonidiidae; genus Laupala; species Laupala kohalensis. The sequence goes on along the minus strand of NNCF01125900.1, from coordinate 408,926 downwards.
TTCCTATGACCAGGGAGGGGTATTCTGTATTCGTTGATAATATTATTGATAATTTATCTGAATTAAATGTAAGTTGTAATAATGACTAGTGATTATGTAAATACGATACTACGAACAGGTAAACCATATCCAACATTAATTTTTAATAATCCTTATAAAATTTGTGGAATTATAGTAGTAAACATTATTATTTGCATTAAGATTTTTCATGATGTCTCTGACAGGGAATTTTCATTCATTTCATTATAGCAAAAGCAGCTAATAAAAAATAAGATGTACGAATTATTCAATGATTGTGTAATTCGAGTAGAACTGATAAGAGTGAATAAGTAGATAAGACTGTAAAATAAGGATAAATTAAGAATGAGTGAACCTTGCAATGACTCAGTTGTAGGCAGGTACCAAAAACCAAGACAAAGTGAGATATGGCAGTATAAATATCTTCCCTGGAGAAATAAAAAATGTTGTGGTAATACGCTTTATCTTTTACCGCGACCTACTTTTTGATTTGGTTTGCTTCTGTCTGCGTGGCAAGCAGTCGTAGTGCACAAGGTTAATGGAGGTGTTGAATAGAACTTACCAAAATTTTGGGAGATATACCCAATGTTCTACATCTTCAAATTTGTATTTGGATGAACCTAGGATATTGTGCAAAAATAATGAGCATGACCTCCGATGACAAAGCCAAAGTCATTGTGACAAGAATCTAATCATTCGTAACGTTGTACATTCGGATTCGTACATATTGAATCACTCATACATACCTTGATAATGTAACTTCCAAGTTTTTAACAAATTATATTAATTACATATTCTAACCTAAAGGCGCAGACAGCTATTAATATTGCTACTTCAACAAATCCTCATGGAGGTTCAAAAAAGTTCATTACCCGTTGAAACCGTTAAACCTACATAATTTCAGTAACAGAGATTTGTGGTGACCATATCCTGTAGATAAATTCGAGACGTGCTACGGAACCGTGAAATTTTTCTGGTAGCAACTTGCAGCCAGTGGCTTGAGCACAGGAGATGATGGAGCCACGATTTTTTATCTTGTGGACGCTGTACGTGTTAGCGTCGGCGCTTCCAGAACCCGAACCAGGAGTTAAAGGAGGACGATTTAAAGGCAGGAAGATTAGTAAGTATTCTCCGTTAGAATTATTGAGATATAATAGAATAGTAACAAGAGAAAATTAGGGATGTACTCCACACGTTTCAACCGCAAGCATCGCAGTGCGTTACTTGCTACGCTAGTGCTCGATCATGTTTCCCACTTCTGGTGGACGATCTAAATGATGGAAGCAGAGACATACGCAAGGGGGTACTCGGGGGGCTCAAGCCCCTCCTCAAAATATATTAATACATTTTTTAAGTAATCAAATATTAAAAGTAGAAAAAATAGTAGATCTATTCATAAATTGTAACGATTTCTGACATATCAACTACATTATTGACCATGTTTTGAAATATTGGGCTAATATTTGGAGAACCAAACTTCAACCCTCTTAGATTATTCGGAGGTTCTAGTCCCCTCCATGATTTTTTCTGCGTAGGCCACTGGATGGAAGTGCTTAGTTTACTGGAAAGTCAAGAAAACATTTTTATGACGATACTACCTTTTAAGTATGAAATTTTATAACAATTATGTGGAAAGTCATGATACAAGTTAAGTTTAAAACACGAATTGTAAAAATCTCGGAGAGAAAAGTTTCAGTATCGAGAAAAAAGACAAGCAGAAATTTCTTCTCATGTTTATTCCTCAAAATTACACCATGTAAACAATATGTCCTGTGTGCGCTAGGGGTATGGGAAATACTTGACTACATGGGCGGGTTCAATATTAAATATCATGATCCTTCAGTCAACATCATTTTATCGTCATATGCTTACTGGATGAGTACCAGGTTTTGCCCGGTGGTTTCTTTAAAAACCAAAGCAGTACTCAAATGTATCGCACGCATAACTTACCAGTTGAATTGGATGAGTAATCGATTCTATGTTCCCCCGCGTTCATCAAAGTAAACAAAAAATGCTCGAAATCTGAAAATAAGTGTTATGATTATTTGGCCTTTTCTTAATCTACGCCATTACATGTCCACAGAAGTACGAGTACTGCACAATTTACTTATCAATCAGAAAAAAATAGATTGTTATTTCTAGCGGATTGTTATGATTATCTGGGGAACCCATTAGTAAGCTGGACTGTCAACAGTTGAAATATGGTTCGTATCACATTTTCCATGAAGCTATCAATTTATTTATTTATTTTTTCTGCTTTTACTCTCAGTTAATAGTATTCATACTTTCCTCTATCAGTAAGAATCTTTGACGTATTTTCGAAATTTAAGATCAATTGATCGGGTATATTTTTCATTTCGATGTTACAGACACTCCGTTGAATTCATTTTCATTAGTATAGATGAGGACAAATGTAGGTCTTCGTAATCAGGATGCGAAAAAATGATGAAATTAAATTTTTGGTATAGTATTTTTCTGAAGGCAGAAAAGAAATAAATATTAATAAAATATTTCCATATAAATTTTATATAAATTTATTGCCAAAAAAAGCAGTTACACGCTGCGTCTGACCACGTGGAAAACGAAAAACTATTTTTTATTTCATGTTCTAACTAATTTACCTAAATGATGTTACTGGGGGTCAGTATTATTAGATTAATCGACTGAAAAAGACAATTTTCGTGTGTGCATGTATACTAAATGTTTGAATGAAAGTCATGTGAAATAAAAGTAAAAGCTATTTCTTGATGAAATTGTATGTTGGTCAAATTATTCAGTCGCTTGGAAGTTGCTGTGCATCTCAGATATAAATAAATTTATTGTAAAAAAAACAGTACAAACTGCGTATGGCCACGTGGAGGACAATAAACTAATTTACTCTCCGGAAGCAAGCAAGGGACCATCCCATCGATTCCGATCAAAGGTGCTAAGGCAGAGGCGGATTCAAAAATTTCAGCAAAAATTCCTAGATAAGATAAAAAGTTAGCTACGAGTTATAATACTAATAGAATGTCAATATGTTTGTAATTTAACGAAAAAAATGTACATGTACAAATTATTATCGAACTATAGATTATTCTGAGTATAGAGTTTAAAAATCACAAGAATTGAAATAACACTAAATTCACGATTTATTGTTACAATAAACAAGCCCCTAGACAAAACCAAGAGAACCTGTATAAGAAATCCGCCTCTACCCGAAGGAAAGACGGAGAAAAACCCGGGCCAGGATGGGATATGTTCATAGTCCCCGCTAAACAGAACAAGATCGCTCTCCTGCACTTGTCACGGGAAGAGAACAAATATATTTCAGAATTTCGGAACATCAGACGAGTATTTCAGGCTTGAACAGATTGTTTATAAATATTCTTCAAGTTAGATTGTAACTTGTGCTATGAGTTTGTTTAGTTGTAGTTTGACAGGAATATTGAATTTCTGAAGATACTTCTCGAAACTAATGCGTTTGTCTTATGTTCAGGGGCATCTTGAGTAAGTACGGTGTTCGTTTATTTATTTACATACTTTTCTATTATCTCTTTAATCATTAAGATCACTGCGTTGATCAAACTTCATACACAATACGTATGCTTGTGTCGTAGCCAGTGAAAATATCTGAAAATTCCTTGTCGACATAATATAGAGAAAAAATGTATGGTTTTTTATAATAAAAATCATCTATGTTAATATATATTAGTAGTAAACATCTTAGCGAAATGCGCGCAAAGTATATTAACAGGTGATTGAAATTTGATTCGCAAATCAACAGGTGTTGGAATGCCTCACGGTCGTCGAAAAATTATTGGAGGAAAGTTGGCAGCAATAAGAGATTTCCCATATATGGTGAGTTGATTAAACTTAAGATTTTATTATTTCACCTGAAATTATTCTTCAAGGTCATCAAATTACATTCATATTTGCCAGATTCGCTAAGCGCTCTTACAATCAACATACCTCACATTCCACAAAAAACCTCCCCATGATTAAATATGAGATCAGTTATTTGTTGCGCAAGTTTCGTTATATAAAACAGATTAAATAATTTTAAGAAAATACTCTAAACTAATTTTAAGCTTAAAGTAATTGAAAATAGTTCCAAACTTTCTTTAAATGTCACAGCTACAATAAGAATCTGACAAAAGATGAACTATGGTTGTTAGGTTATACTCAAGATCCAAAGGTTTTTATTTTCCAGAAGAATACGCAAACTTATTAATTTGATTGTCGGTCAAAAACAAATAAGAAAATCGCAAGTACGTATAATTGATACAGATAATTTTTTATGGAGAAATTTTACTTTATCATACATTTTTAACATTTAAAGATTGCATTTTGTCTTCAGACGCATAGAAGCTTTTTCACGATCTACAAAATGGATATCTACGACATTGGGTAACGCGACTCTTAGTAAGAGTTAAAATAAAATAAAATCTCTATTTTTTGGGTCACAATGCACTTACAAAGCCGTTCCAATTTTGGGCAATGGATAAATATTTCGTAACAACGTTGAAACGTATTTGTTTCCCAAAATATTCTACATAAAATAACAAGAATCTACAAACATCGTTCGTATTTAATTTGATACTTTCTCATCATAATACAGTAAAATAACACGAGTATATCTAAATATTTTTCTAATATCATGCAAAAGTTAATTAAATTGTATTTACAAATGTAACAAAGTTGACATATTCTACCAAATGAATTTATAAAGGTCTTTTTTATGCTAAGCAGGCTTATATTCGAGTATTCTTCCAAGGAGAACCATTTCCAGAATTTTGTGGAGGAGCTATAATCGGAGAAAGACACATCCTTTCAGCAGCACATTGTTTCAAAAAGTAGGTTTTATTTTACTTTACTTTTTCTTACTTATTATTTGCTCCCGTCAATTCTCGCCTACCGTGACAATTATTATCCTTAATGTGTTATTTGTACACGGGAAAGTATTTGTTCTTACACGCCTGAATCCATTAATTATAATTGCTTTATTTACGTAGGAGTTATTTCTCAACTTTTATGGTGTGTTTCTACAACACACTTAAGAGATCGGAAATCATTTATTGCTGAACAGAAACATTAGGGGGTGTAAAAGTTTATCTGCAAATGTCCCGGAAGTGTTGACAGAATTAGCAACCAATTTTAAATTTAAGAAAGCAGTGGGGAAGGGTGAGCAGATAGGTGATAAATAGTTTGATGAAGTTTGAGAATCAGTGGTTGGGGTGAAAAGAGATCTGGCGAGGAAGATTTACAGTATTTTATGCTCTCGCAAGGGAACTTTCAACAAGCGCAGGTCGAAAGTGGTCCTAACTTTTTATTACCGAAACATACGGATTATTATTATAATTATTATAATTATTATTATGTCCTGTCAAAACATTCGGGACGATGGCGCTAGGGAAGACATTGAAGAAAAAAAAATTCACATTCCTTTCTCACGGTGAAGAGCGATTTTCTTCTTTTGGGGGGAGGGGTCTTGTACATCCCTTAACTAGCAGACGACGGAATGTTGCTGTGGGAAAGAAGAGGAGGATGTGGACCACATGATTTTGAACTGAACGGGGAAGAACATACATGGTGGATAATGGATGGATGCGAATGGAAGGGAAAAGAATAGCTGGAGATTGGGCGAAATACATTGCAGATGAAAGTGTTTCAGTATAATGGAAGAGTAATGTGTGTGAGAAAATTGATCAAGATGAGTTGAAATAGTTACGTAATGCGAGAACAATAATTACATACATTAAGTGGATGCAGACTAGGTGAATGTTAGAGGGGAATATTGCCCGGTAATAGCCAAAAGGCAAAGGAACAGGATTTTGTACACTGAATTAAATAAATGATAAAAACTATCTTGCGGACGAGAAGCGACGGCCGAATCACTTTGCTGACAGTTTTAATTTGTTCGACTTCTACGTATCGTAATCATTCAAGGAAGAAATGCAAAAAGCAAATGGTGTACTTCATTCCAATCGAATTACTTGACGTTTACCCAAAGAACTATCATCTGAACTAAATGTAGAACGGAGTAAATGAAAGAAAATACGCAGTATTCTGTAGCGATGTGGTTGGTTGTAACAATTTTCCGAAATTCTCTTGTAATTTATAAAATACAAATATTTTCTTAATGTGAAAAATTTAATTCCTCAGGTATATTTCTGGTTACTGCATCCAAGTAGTACATAGTTAAAAATCATTACCCATGTTTTTTTCTTGACACTTAAAAAAATGGTGTTACAACTTACCCCGTGTTTGGGGCTAGTTGTAACAGGCTTGAGGCAAGTAGAAACAATAAATATTTTGGTTGTATATTTGCTAGCAAAAACGGAGTTCATTTATTAATTACTTTTACAACACACATTTAGATTAATTAATATCATATCAGTTGTATTAAAGTGTAATTATCATAGTTATGATTTAAATGGACATGATGCTTCTTGTGATAAACATTAATCACAAATAATCAACAAATATTGGTTTTTAAAATAAAAATGACATTACGAAAAGCAGCCGAAAGTTTTCAGTTTACTAGCACCATTTCACAAAACTTCAATAGCCGTCACCTCATATACATCCTGTCTTTTAAGGCCTCTGAGTTTATCTCTTACACTTTCTCATTCTAAAAAAACAATCAATAAAATTACAAAACCTAATAGAGGTACGTAACGACATAATAATACGTTAACGTCATAATTACTAAAGATATATGCACAAGGGGCAAGTAGTTACATGTTACAACTTATCCCCGTTTATTGTTACAACCTGCCCCATCAGCTCATTTTAAATTATTTTTTTTCTTCTTAAAATCCATAAAATTTAGAATAGAATTCTATATTCAAAATCAAAGTTAGGTATTTCACCATTCAAACAACAAAAATCAAACAATCATTAATAGAATGTAAGATAGTGAATATCAAAAATTACGTGAGTATATTTTTTAAGATTCCTGGCCAAATCGGAGCACGTGAGCACGTCCTCTCGCAGCGCGATCTTGCGGGGCACTGGCGCTTACGTAATGCCTTGCGTTATGAGGCAGAATTTAAGTCCGATTTTGGGTCAAAATTGTGTAAATTCCCTACTAAAATTGAGTGTTAGTACTTATCCCTGTTACTTTAAGCCCCCCGCTCCCCTACATCAAAAATGCTTAACAATCAACGACCTTGTCAACTCATAATATTGGTTTAATACGGTTTTTACCATTTATTTAGCGGATTTATACTAGTATTTGAAATATTATTTCGTTTTTCTTTCTTGATTTACTTCCATTTCCATGAATTAAACTATTTTTTTTTCAAGCTGAAATGCAAATTATTACACCCATACATCAAGTGTCGATTCTCACCCAACGCATTTAATGGGGATAAAGGATTAAACATAAAGGATGAAGTGTTTCAGTTTTTTTTTTTTTTTAGTTCAGGATTGATAAAAACGGTTTTGGATTTTAAAAAACTGTAAAGTCGTGTAGATGTATCCGGAGAACCTTCATCTATCGCTTACATTTTAGTATAAACACTCTTTCTATAGGAGTGGTTATGTGGTAGTCTCGAAATAGTGAAGGGAATGTATTGCATTTACTCATCGACAGCATAGGAACTGCGTTTTGATTTAGTTAAAACGATTGAATACAGACTTTCTAAACGAAGAAATGTTTGGAGGGTTGACTAACAGGTGTTTACTTCCAGGGAAAAACATTAGTCGTGTAGTTCATATTATCGCTTATCCTCTTGAACAGTTTCAGAACATTCGACAATCTCATACCTCAATGGAGTAAGGTAATATTCTAGAATGAGTAATTTCTACATGGAAAATGTTTTCCCGTAGATTTTCACAAACATTTTCACTCCATGGTACAAAGGGTTAACAAACGGCAATAAATTGGAAAATAACCCTATAATCTAGAACAGTCTCTAGAAAATCTATTCTGGTACCTTCTCGCCAAATTTCACATCGACTACATGGAAGACAGAGAGAACTAACTAGATGAACGAAGTGCACCGTTAATTCTGATACGCGGAGTACAAATAAATTGAGTGGTTAATGTGTTGAATGAATAACGTTTTTGTCCCTTTTCTGTTGTTGTTTTTCAGACCAGATATATCACACATATGCATCTTAGTCGGAAGCGAAAACAGGAAAACACGCTCGAAGTCTTTGAGGTTCTCCGTACTTCACAGCACGTTCTACCCAAAGAAAGTGAAAGAACAAGAACGAGTAGATGCAGATATAACTGTGTTAATGGTGAGAGAATATCATTCAATACTCACTTCCTTACTCTCCATTAATTAAACACATTTATTGTCAAAAAACGGTACAAACAGCATGTGACCACGTGGAGGACAATAAACTAATTTGCTCTCCCATCCCATCAATTCAGATCGACGGCCCTAAGGCAGATGTGGATTGAAAAAATTCAGCAAACTCCTAGATAAGACAAAAAATATAATAGTACAGAGTATCAACAAATTTGTAATTTAACACAAAAAAACTTATTTCACAAGTACGTTTTATTATCAAACTATAGATATTTTTCGGAAAATAGTGTTTATGCATCGTAAGTATTGAAATAACATTAAATTCAAGATTTATTGTTTCAATAGATGCCGTCCCTAGACAAGAGCTTAGAGAAACTTTATAAAAAAATTATCGAATTAAAAAACATTTTGAATTGCCATGATTCATAAATAATATGCAATAGGTACATTTTTGGTTGAATACTTAGGATGTTGTCAATAGTTTCTTGTATAATTTTAGTAAGTGTTATGTAGCTCTTTCACCGCTAACATCCGACATTTACATCACTTACGATTACAACAATCTATAGATAAATCTGAATCAGTCAAATTTGAGGACTTTAAAATAATTACAGCTGTTCTCAAAATCTTTGAGGTTTAAAAAAAATTTTGCTACTTGGTTCTTGAATCTATTGTTTACATAATTAAGAAAAGGAGTCAGCGTGGCTCAGTGGAAATGTATCTGACGAAATTTATCAGTGACGCAGTATGAAATTTAAACAAATTGTGCTTGAAGGACAATAATTATGCGAATATTATTATAGACAATCATTTTTTAAAGTAATACTTTATTAGTATTCACTTATATATTATTACATTAAAAATTGATTGTCTGTAACAATATTCACATAATTATTGTCCTTTAAGTATAAATACACCAAGACAATCAGTTTAGAATCAGTATCTAAGTAATCAGTCATAACCAATATCATATTATATTTAAGTCAAACAAATTGTTTCCAATTTGGCTGTAAGATATAGCAATTTTATTTCTTTGCAAACTTTTTATTGTGATGGTGAGAATTTATGAATAGAAATATAACCCGAAAAGCATAAAATGTCAATGTCCTTCTTTGCGTTGAATTGTATTGTGTTGCATTTATTGAAAATAAATTATTATTGTTTTAAAAAATGGATAGTGCGCTGAGTTGCTGGCTGGATGGCCGCGTTCGATCCCCGTTGGGATGGAGATTTTTCGCCACAGCTCAACATCCAGTCAACCAGTTGCAAAATAGGTACCGCGGCTATCCTGTGATCAAACCGGCCGTAGCGAGATGCTGGCCACATCTCTTCGTAGGGACCAGACCGAGTAATTGCAGAGCTCTACACTCCGGGAACCCTTGGGACCTTCGGGTCCTGATGGGCCAGTTTGACATAATCTAGAAAAGTAAATTATAACTTACGACATTTCTTAGACGAGTTAAAAAAGTGTATAATATATATATATATATATATCTGTCTCTTATACACATC
>NNCF01125900.1:374784-399024 GCA_002313205.1 Laupala kohalensis | reverse complement strand
TATTATAACTCGCAGCTAACTTTTTATCTTATCTAGGAATTTTTGCTGAATTTTTTGAATCCGCCTCTGCCTTAGGGCCCTTGATCGGAATTGATGGGATGGTCCCTTGCTTGCTTCCGGAGAGTAAATTAGTTTTTTTTTCCCTCCACGTGGTCATACGCAGTTTGTACTGTTTTTTGACAATAAAGGTCGAAAGTAATAATTTTTTTTGGTTCACAGTATTCGTTTATTTCAATATCTCATTCAAAAATACATAGAAATATGTTTTTCTATTGCTCTCAATATCAGATAAGTCTCCTACATGAAAATAAAAATTGAAGATGTCCTTCATGAAAATAAAAATTGAAGTGGCCAAATTATTTTTCGAATCGCTATAAAATTGTATAAAAGAGTTATCGAAAAATAGAGGTTTTGTTACGAATTATTTTGGTAATTTAATATCAGCCAACATGACACATCTAAAAGACGGACAAACAAACATATTGATACTTCCTATACTTATTTTTAAATAAATATTTCTTTAGCGGAATATATAATTTTTGCTACTTTTAGGTATTTATCATGTAGTATTGTTATTGTTACTTCAAATAAAATTTACTTTGATACTTCACTCAATTTTTCACTCAAGTATCCTGGGTAAACAAAATTTGTTAGAATGGGGTACCACAACACTGCAGTCTTCTATTACCCATAAAAATAAAATATGCATTGAATTCATTTATAAAGAATGCTTTTAAAGTTTCCAAAATTGTACATATTCTTAGAGAAAAAGTCACTTTGAAATCCAAACACTGTTTCCGAGAAATTTGATAAGTCATGAACTTTCAGCGTAAGTTCAATGAGGAATATTTTCATGGAGTAAAACAATTTTTTTTTTACTAATTCGCAAATGAATAGTAATGAAAATATTTTGAAATTACTGTTACTTTGATTATAGTGTTTATTATATTGTCTCTTTTTTTTAAATTGAGGTTTCAGGGCTCACCAATGTCAAGGTCATTCGAGACTTTTCTTGTGTCTTATTACCTATTTCCTCTATTTGAATTTTGCAAACTATTTGTTTTCAATACCCAATAATAATCTGCAATTATTATTTTGCAAAATTCAATTAAAAACGAATAATTTTAGTTGTAGTTGACAATTGGTCAACCAATTTTGCCCCTTTTAAGCTTTTTCTAGATTCAACATATGTACACCCTACACGGAGAGGTACGGTTTCACTGTAAGCAATTAATATCTCTCAGTTCGTAATTCTAATGATTAAAAAAGAGGAGAAATTCTGAATGCGTTTCAATTGCAATTTAATGGAGTATATTTCCTGATAAAATATTTTCAGGTGGATCGTCCGATTCCCTTCGGGAGGAATGTCAACCGTCTCATCATGAGTAACCGATCCGATGTCCTTCACTCCCACATGAATTGTTCTGTGGCAGGGTGGGGGAAATCTGACGTAAGTATGTTTCAAATATACATTTCCAATATGTCATGCGTTAAAGCATTTTTATGTGTCAATATTTCTACGCTATTTTGTAGTTGCCTTAACATATATAATTTTCTTCTGATAATTATTAATCATATAATTTTCTTATACTTCATGAATTATAATGAGAGAATTTTCGATTAAGTCGTCACTCAATCAAAAGAGGTTGTTAAAGTAACTCAGGGAAGAAATTGACATAGACCCCAGAATTCACATATGGAAGAACACAGAAAACAAATCTTAGATCATCAAAATTGGAGATTAAAATTGTGGGTCTTTTTTATAAAAATAAAACAATATAACTAATTAAATTTGATCGGACAATAGCACCTAGAACACCGGAATTCATGGCAAGGTCTTTCTTCCATATTGTTAACATTCTCATTTTCTTGTCGCCTAGCGTACAACAGACCTCATCCACTAGAACAATCTGTGGCATTTAGACAATAAAGGACCGCCTTTCTCTATATGGAACAAAGTGGCCTCCTGTACACTAAACACGGATGGAGTATTCCGCCCTGTGGAAATCACTCCGCCACAGAATACTGCCTTGCCACCACAGTGAGCGATGATGGCTCGCGTGCCGATATTTTAAATCCATTTTAACGAAGTTGTCGTTTGAAGGTCCTTGAATTAGGCATACGACGTTTGCAAAATTTTGGTGTCAAAAACAATTTTTGTAAGATTACTCTCACATCAAATCTGGGGACAAGGACGTGTTAATCGTGGAAGATAGTTGTGATCCATTTATGCCTCCTGAGTAGAGATATTCTGGAGAGTTTATATGTATTTGTAAAATGCTGGAGTAGGTGGTGACCTAACAAAGATCATTGTTTTAAAGTCCAAGTTGCGGGTCACTGTCACTCCAATCACGGATGCCAAGACAGTCACTAGTTTAAGATATTACCCAGATGTCGAATAAATAATCAAGAAAGGGCATGAGTACCGGTATCTCTTTGATTGCCCTTGTACTCAAGCTTAACTATCAGCCAAGCATAACTTTTCAGCTGTTGCCAGACTCTCGGGAAGGTATCTTGGTATTACCCTTCGTGAGGTTCTACGTTGTAACATTACTAGCTAAATAAATTTATGATCATATGAGTTCGAAGATAATTTGGTCTGACTTAACGTCCAACAATCTAACTACATGTTGCAAATTAAGATAATTTTTTCTCACTCTCACCCATTTCGTTATATAACGATACTTTTCCATTAGCATTTTGGATTCTAGAATTCCCCGAAAGATAATTGGATCCTAAGAAACGTGAACTATTGTGTTCAAACAACTCATGTCAATTGATGGAGGAAGACCTCCGCTGTCGTGTTGTTGCCGACATGCAACCCCATTCGGGTCTCAACCTCAGTAGTCTCATCTCAACAGAAAAATGTTAATGAGATAAAACTCTCTACAGAAAAATGTTAATGAGATAAAACATTTATACTTACCCATTGTTTTGGCACAGTTTTGGAAAATGAGGAGAGGTGGAAGTTCTCTGAGTTTGGGTAAATTTGACAGGAGTGATTCCCTTCACTTTTCAGATTCCGTCCCACAATTTGCAAGTAAAACAACAGATTTCTTTGTCCACTTGTTCATGCGTTGCTCGGTTTATCCCATGTACACACGTTGGATTCTACTGTAACTAACCTTCAGACACTGGGCGATGCATTTCACGATGTGGTTCGTCATTTAAAAACGACAGGTATCGGTTGGCCTATTATTGCTCGGCCCTTTTGCATCTTGCATCTTCTTCTTTTGGCCTTCTTCTTTGCGAACCTCTCTTACTGACGACGAGACACTTCTGTTGATTCCCACACGCATGCATGGCGCAATAAAACACGCGCACACAATATTCGTTCTGACGACATACCTTCCGATTGGATGGACGGTGACATACGATGCCTCTATGAATTATGTACATTCCCCTGCTCTCCAAGTCCTCTTCGGAGGTACGATTTTTGCAATTAATTCTTCGGTGTGGTGTGGTCTCTTCGGTTGTAGAATCGTATAGGTTTTCCTGCCAAGATTACGCTGGGTCTCGTTTTTTTTGTTTTTTTCTTGGAGCTTTACGGCTCATGTCGACATCAAAGGTCATTGGAGCCCGAAAAACTTGTACAGGTAGGGAAAATGCAGTTACGCACTAGGGAGAGCCAACATGACTCTCCCCGCGCGTGTGACTCGCGGAACAACTCAACCATACCCACTAACAACCCTCCTGATCTACAAAACACTAAAACATATCTCACAACATACATCAAAACATCAAATGGGGGGAAGCAAAAAATGAGGGGGGCACATAACATGAGAGGGGACAAAGAATAAGGGGGGACAAAAAATGAGGGGTAGGACAAAAATGAGGAAAAAGAAAGGTACCCTAGCCTTAATAGCGTCGGGATCGAAAAGAACAAGAGGTGACCAAGGAAGGTCAGAAAAGAGAAAGGAAGGAGCATCGCACAAGTAAGTGGAAGTAATGTCAGACTCAGCCCGGGGTCCTGTGTTTGCCAAACACGTACTTACTAGATGTACGTACTTACCTGGGGGAACTGGGTCTCGTTGTTCGGGTCACTTCTGTCGCTACGAATGCGGTTACACATGTTTATGAGCAGAGGTCATTAATTATCCTCATCAGAAGGTTTCACTATCCTCGTCCAAACCCTGGGTTTTCTCCGCCTCCAGGTCAGGTGTGTATGTAACGTCACCTATCAGTATCAAATGCTCTTACCTTCTAGGATACCTTGTTTCTTACAAATGTAACCCCACTGCACCACTGGAGTTCGGAGCGACGTGGACTCCACTACATCTTTTTCTTACTATTGACTCCATTCTTCCATTCTTATCTAACACTACCCCTCAGGGGACTTTCATCTAGTAAGTATGTGTTTGGCAAACACGGGACCCCGAGCTGAATCTGGCATTACATCCAATTACTTGTGATAGGCTCCTTCCTTTCCCTTTCCTGACCTTCCTTGGTCACCTCTTGTTCTTTTCGATCCCGACGCTAGGGTATATTTCATTTTCCTCTTTCTTCTTCTTCTCCTTTTTTAATGAGATATATTGATATTTGAGTTTTGAGTTGTAAATCAGGAGTGTTTTAGTGGGTATGGTAGAGTCATTCGGCGAGTCCCACACACGGGGAGAGTCATGTTGGCCCTCCCTAGTGCGTAACTGCATTTTCCCAATCTGTACAAGTTTTTAGGGTTCTAATGACCTAGATGTCGACGAGCCGTCAAGCCCCACAAATAAATCTAAGATCACTACATCTAATGAGGAAATAAAGAAAATAACTAATAAGACTTTGCCCTTATGACTCGTCCTTGTACTATATTTTGTTCATTTTTTTTCCATAAGCCGGTGTGTTGGTACATTGGGTGGAGCTTTTTCCTTTCCAAAATATGCTTCCCCTTACGTTGTTAAGGAGCTACATCATACATCGCATCTTTAGGAACACTAGCTTGGAGCTCAAATCTGCCTGTGTGAGGAGCTCCAAGAGCGACTTTCTTTCCCCAACCCCGTCACCTATACGTAGGAATATAATCTAAAACTATGCCTCTTTTTCCCTTTCAGTGGTTCGAGTATAACGCTGCTCCCAGACCGTGAGGAATGACAGAAATTAATAATACATACATTCTCATAAATATTAAATAAAGAATAGAATTGAAGACAACTATTTGCAAAAAATACTATCCCATTTTTTCGTTTTCGTTTTAGAACTTTGATTAAATTGATGGGATAATCCCTTGCTTGCTTCGTGAGAGAGAGTCAAGTAGCTTTCCGATTGGTTGTGCATAGATTGTAACGGCTTTTTGAGATTTGTCAATATGTGTCACACAGCATATTCAGTATGTCATGTTTACAATTACTTACACATGAATTATTTTAAATGATGCATTTATAAAACAAAAGTTATCTACGTCTACGGAGTTTGCTAATCACTTCTTTACTGTACAGTATGCAAAATAAATATGTATGACCAAAGACTTAAAAAAAGTAAAACAAAAGATAGGATATGTAAATTTCTTGTGTTTTCAACAATATAATGACAATGAACGATATGCTAACATAATTAATTCTTTATGAAATTAACAAAACTAAGTATTAATTATACCAAATATTAAGACAGTACCGCAATTCCGCTGTTATTTTCTACAAATGAATAACTAATTTGGAAATCGATACAAATCCAATTTAATCGATCATTTCAGTGGTTACGTTAAAGGCGAGTAGCTAGTAGTAGAAAAATATCTCACAATTAATCAATACTTAGGGGCCGTTCACAAATTGCTTGGAACCGCAAAACTTCCCATTTTCAACATTACCTATCTTATGTAACGTACGAGAAACTATTCCTCTAACCTCTCCCCTATAATTACGTAATGCTAGTCCTAACTCCCCCTTGCCTTTAAGGAAAGGTTTTGGTGATTTTCGGAAAATGTTGGAACAAATCTTGATACATGTACTTTAATATAGGTTCCTAATTGCGCTGTGATTTCACAACTTCTCCCCGGGGTGCGTTACGTAATTTATGGACGATTTCTTACAAATGATGATGATAATAATAATAATAAAATTATAGTCAAAACGGCAGTACAAACTGCGTATTACCACACGGAGGACAATAAATAATTTTACTCTCCGGAAGCAAGCAAGGGACCATCCCATCGCTTCCAATCAAAGGCCTTAAGGTAGAGGCAGATTTAACATTTCTGCACACTCCTAAGATAAGAATAAAAATAGTTCGGTAAGTTATAATATTAATAGACACCAACAAATTTGTGTTTAATGAAACACCAAAAAATTTCATAAGTACGCATTATTTTCAAACTATAGATTGTTTGGAAAATATTGTTTATAAAGTATAAAAATGACACTAAGTTCGATATTTATTATTTCAATAAACGCTGTCCCTACACAAGAGCCTAGAGAGCCTGTATAAAAAATCTACTACTCACCGAAGGAAAACCGCAGAAAAATCCGGGTCAGGATGGGGAAAACCCGGGTCAGAATTGGAAAGATAAACAGAACTCTGCACACCGAATTTGTTTGAAGAATCATGTGTGTACGATACAAGTGAAGTTCTTTAGATGAAAGGAAATCGACTTTCATTGTAACGGTAGGGCAGAGAGAGGTAATTGCGGTAGTTAAGGAAAATTGGAAATTAAACTTACACTTAATGCAAAAAGACACATGATGATTTATTGTATTATTGCATTGATTAAGTCGCTATAATGTAAAAGCGTAAAATTTCTACGATAATATTAATAGCGTCACATACTTTCAAAAACCAAATTGACAGGCGTGGGATACTTACCAACTTGAAGGGGTATGACGGACAGACTTACCAGTTTGTTAAGCTTAGCAGTTTGTGACTCTATAATTATGACAGCTATCCAAAATGTATTCAAAATACAAAAATTAAATATAAAGCTTCTTTGAAAATAGTTGTGATTTCTGTAGTTATGTTCATAACTACCCCTTAACGAAAAACGCTCAATCCAAAACATTTTTGCTACATGATTTAAGAAAAAATTATTGATACTATTACCAAGTTCACTACCTGATTTTGTCTACGAATGAGAAACTTATTGAAACTCGAAATGATTAATTTAAATAATAGTAATAATATATTTAATAGTCAATGTAATAATTGTAGGAGTTGGCTCAAAACCATATATTGTAAATTTGCTTCAAAATAATTTATATGAAAACAAATTAAATTTTCCAGAAATTAACGTTTGGCGACAAATCAATAAAAATCATTTTGAATTTTGAAATAATTTCGTGATATAATCCCAAAATTTCACTGTTCGTAATTACCCCCACTCCCTATTTACCCCTCCCTCCCTTTTATAGAATTTTTTCAATGAAACGTTAAATTATTTTAAAAGATCGATGAGGGTAACTCGCTCGCACTCTCTCGTTGCAGACTAAGCAGGCGGATCCCAATTTGCTGCGTCATGTCAGCGTTCCACCGACGACCTGGCAGCGCTGTCTATCAGCACATCCCAAACTCACTCTCGACACCATGTGTGCTGGCGATTGGGAGCGAGGAGGACGAGATGCTTGTAAGGTAACTGAAAAATACGTAGAATTTTTGTCCATCTATTAATAAATACATTATGATTGAATTGAGAAGTGTGAGTTTACAGTTTCCCGGTTAAGTATGGAATTACAACACACTTCACAATAAATTTTGTGATTTTGATATGTTTTGTACACGAAACAGGAAATCTAGAGGGTTACAGTCTCTCTCTCTAGAGGGTTACTTCCCTCCCTCCCCGGACAAAACATGAATACATATTTCTCTCATAACTCACCTGAAACTTTATTAAAATCGGAACTAATATAATGTGATTTCTTAAATGACATGAATATCTAATGACTCTCCATTGGTCACCAATTTTCGAAGCAATCATGATCCTTTCAGCTCAATTATCAGGTGTGTTTCATGTTATTGATATTCTTTGTAACGTCTATCCGAGACACATACAAATATATCGTTAGTATGTCTATTTTATATTTTTTAATGGTTTGTATATACTAACAACATAGGTTTGTATATACTAACAACGAAGACATTTGTGGGAAAATAATGTTTATAAAAAGGATTGATGCAACAATAACAAAATAGAAATTCAAGAAATTGAGAAGAAAATAGGTAAAACAAATCGTGTAAAACTTCTGTAATTACTATGTTTGATGCAGCGAGAAGATGAAAAAAAAAACTTTGGAACTTGTTTCTTTAGATGTAAGTAGAAGTATTTTATTTTGCAGGGTGATTCCGGAGGACCGCTAGTGTGCAAAGGGAAGCTGACAGGGATGGTGAAGTGGGGTGTCAATTGTGGGAAGGCGTTTCTGCCCGGCGTTTACACCGATGTCCGTTATTACTCTCGTTGGGTGGAGCTCGTAATGGCACAGGACCTCGCAATGGAGAAGACACGGCCGAGCAACGCGCACTCACGAAGACACCCTCAATGTTAAACATTCTCCAATACTCTGCGGAACTACCTCAGAAAGTTAATCATAACGAAGCTGGCTGATTGTGAAATGTAATTTAATTTCTGAGTTTTTGTTAACAAGCATTGAAAAACAAATAAAATATATTTGTATTTGTCTACTTGTTTATTTATATCCGCTTATCTCAGCTTGCGAGACGTTTTCTATACACTTTCGATCGACCGAGACATCACGGGATGGGTTTCGACAAAATGTTGCCCCGCGAATAATATTAATGGGTTATATTTATTTAATAGCTAGACCACAAGGAATTTTAAAGGAAACTTAAACAATTGGACATTCAAAAATTGAAAGCAATTTTAAAAACCATTAAAATTAAAAAAATACGTTTATTTGCATTGTTGAACAAACATAAAAAATTACATCAACATTCAAAGAAAAATTGATACTGAGAATTGATGTATTTTGCACTACAGAGGGTATTAAAACACCTGTCAACAAGTCTGGATTTCTTTTTTAGCGCATTTTGCCCGGCGTTGACCTGGATTCTTATAAAATATTCTACATTCATATGTTAGTCCTTATTTCTCTACTTTCTTCATATTAAATTTCACGTTTGTTAATTTCACGAAGAAAACCTACAAATAAATTACAATTTTCAGTATTGTAAGTTATTACGAGTTATTTCAAAATCCAGGCAAAAGGAAGACACTTTACCCAGAAAGCTCAATAAACAAAGCGTAAGACTAAATTTTTTTTTCATTTACTTTTAGGTTATGTATTTGAAAACAATGTTTTCCACAGTCTTTATACAATTTTACTTCCACGATTCGGCCATGTTGATTACACATACAGTGGATTGTGATAACTTTCGGTCAAGTGAAAATGGCGACGAGCCGGGAATCAGGTCTTCCGGGGTTTAGGTCTGGGTGGAAATGGCGTACAGTTGAGGAAGGCGAACGGATGGTGTAGTGGTTAACACCCCTGTGATCAAAGCAGGTGTCTCGGGTTCGAGTCCCGGCTGGTCGCCATTTTCACCTGACCGAAAGTTATCAAATATCTTCTCCACCTACAGTGGATTGTTCGCCGAACGTAACACAATTGAATTCTGGTGGACACATTAGAAAGCTTCACAGTCAACAGTCATGCGAGTGAAGATGCACTCTACTGATTACCAGTATTTTAATTGTTTTTCTACTCTTTCTCTACATCAACATTAACGATACTTTGCATTTTTGACGCAATATCCCTTAAGAAAGGGTCTTTAAAATATCAAATGAATTTTATCGATTACTTCTTCCGATTCCCATGACACAGATAATCCAAATAATTCACTTTTATTAGTAAATATTTGTAACTTGATATTTTGATTTTCATCAACAATTTCAAATTACTTCAAGTTCAAAAAAATAAATAGTATATTTCATTAAATTTAAAAAGTATTTGTAATAAAATATTTTCATCTTGTAATGTATGACCGAACACGGTTTTCTATTTTATCTCTCCGGACATGCCACGTCAAATTCTAATTCTGATTTCATAAATTTATAACAGTGTTACCCCTCCCCCAACGTATGATGAAAAATGTAATGTAAAATGTACACAATTCGTGGGGCGTAAAAAATGTTTTTCGCACCGCCAGTTGAACAGCGCTGATTAATATAATTATCCTTTGAAATAGCGAGACCACCTACATCAAGGCTGTAAAACAATAACAGAAATGTCCTTGTAGTATAAACTAGCAAATAATTTATTGTGTGTATAGTGGTGTTTGTTTGGCAGACCATATTAATTATATTTGTAATTGGTTCTAAGCTGCTATTCTTAGCAACGGTGTAGTTATTTCAATAAATATTTTGGTTTTATGGTTACTTTGAAATAATAAATTTCTCGTTGATTCTAGTTCATCGGACTGTTACCGGTAACATAATTAATGAATTCAAGGGCCACACACTGAACGTGCTCGTCTCACTGAACAACCACAACATGCACACGACAATTCGAAAGGAGGCTGAATTAGTCACAGAGTAATAGTTTTCCAGTATTCTACTCTTTGAATAATTGATTAAAAAACTGTTCGCTGAGAGCACTAGAGATCGATAATTCCACTACGGTAGTCAAGGAGTGAATGGAATAATGGAATATATCTTATCTTGGAAACTTGTTAAATTTCATTGTATCATATTTTAAAATTTATTTCGATTCAAATTCTTTCCGTTATTGTCTTGATGAAGATCAAAAAAGAATTGGAGCGTTAAGTACATATTTCTTCCGTGTACCCTACACGTGGAGATTATATGTGATAACTTTCGGTCAGGTGAAAATGGCGACCAGCCGGGACTCGAACCCGGGTCTCTTGCTTTGATCGCAAGGGAGTTAACCGCTACACCACCGGTTCGCCTTCCACAACTGTACACCATTTCCACCCAGACCTAAACCCCGGCAGACCTGAGACACATCCCCATACAGGAGATAAGTGAACCAGGCGGCACACAATGCTGTGTGCACTTTAGGTCTGGGTGGAAATGGTGTACAGTTGTGGAAGGCGAACCGGTGGTATAGCGGTTAACACCCTTGCGATCAAAGCAAGAGACCCGGGTTCGAGTCCCGGCTGGTCGCCATTTTCACCAGTCAACAATTGGAGCGTTGTTTTCTCCTTGGAAATTTAATGAAAAAATTAACAACATGCTGATATTAGCGAAATTAAAAGTCTTGAATATATCATTTTATTCGTAGTTGAACTTTATAAAATAATCCTCAAATCATCTTGTATACATATACAAACCCATATGTGAGAGTTTAAAGGTCTGCGAGTTTCACAATGGGCTTTATACGAAATTTCCTTTTTTTTTCTTTCAAAAATGCACCAAAAATAAGAAAAGAAAACTATTCCTAAAACTCATTTCTTGCGATTCAGTTGAACTTCATTTCGTGTTACAGATTACAAGTTATCTTATTTGTGTCAGCGACATATTTCTAATACGGAACGAAGCTTCCTGTTTTCAAATCCGGGAGAACATTTGGGAATTCCGGGAAAGATGTGGCTTTTTCCTGAAACGCCATTTTTGGGTGTATTTGAAATAAAGTTGGATGAAAACTCTTCGTAGAATACAATGTGTTTTAATGAATATGTGCATATATATTATTTATCATAAATTTATGTATATTATGTACCACAAATACTGAAATTTTGCGTCTTCGTTGAAACCAATCTGGGACTCCTTTTTTATTTTTTTAAATTTTATATCACAGATCAGCTCGAAGGTTTTACATGGGTGCTTACAGAATATTATATAACTACAGTATGATAACATAATTGCAGGTTAGCCTATGAGGCTCCTAAGTAATCTTAATATAACGTTAATGATAGTTACATTAAAGTTAACTTAATATTTGGTTTATGGTAATTACATGAAGTTGGGGGTGTGAAGAGTTGAAGAATCACAGGCATGTTATTTCATACGGTCTTTTGGGTAGGATTTCTTAATCCTGGGTGTAAAAGATGAGGTGCGTCCTAGGGGAATAGTGGAAATATTTGGTGCTGAGGAAAGTTTTTTGAAGAATTTTGTGTTCAGATGAGTGATGAAGGTGGAGAATGGTTGGATGCCAAGGTCTCGATGAATAGTGACATTGGGCACAAACCATTTATTGGTTTAGTGACATTGGTGCTCCGGCAATTCGACGTAGAGTTTTGTTTTGAAATATTTGAAATAATTTCATGTTGGAAGGGGAGGCAGTGGACCATATAGGTGAAGCATATGTTAAAATAGGACGGATTAATGATTTAAGTAGAACTGAGTTTGTGAGTTTAAGGCTGGAGGAAGTGATTTAATAGGTAAAGGCTGATGAGTTTTCCTTGAGCTTTATTACACTCAGATTTAATATGGTATCGAGATAGAGACCAAGATATTTAATGGGTTGTGAGGAGTGTTGTGAGGGTATATTTTTATTATCAAGCTTGAGGAAGGGAGGAGTATGAGGTCGTCGAAGTGTAAAAATTTGGGATTTGTGGATACTAGGATGTCGGATAAGTGCAGGTTTAATAGCAATGGGGCAAGGACGCTGCCTTGAGGAACTCCAGCTTCGACATTCATGGAAGTGGAGTTTGTGTTTCCAGTATTTACCGAGAAGGTTCGGTGGGTTAGAAAAACTTAGGAGAATATTCAAAAGATATGACGGAACTCCAAGGTTATCTAACTTATAAATGAGACCAGGATGCCATTTACAATCGAAAGCTCTTGTTATGTCTAGGAATACTGTGGCTGTATGATAAAGGCTATGGAAACATGTAATGATAATAATAATAATAATAATATTTATTGAACTGCATATGGGCAGATATCACCCGGTGACAGAATATTAAGAAATACAATTAAATATACAAAAATATGGTCAATGAGACTAATGAGGATGGTCCATTGAAAGACTATGGGCAAACCCATGTTGAAATAGTGGAATAGTGTATGTTAGAAGGTATTTCAATAGGCGAGAGTGTACAGTTTTTCAAGAATTTTAGGTAATAATGGTAAGAGTGAAATTGGTCTGTATCTTGACAGATCTGAGGGATGTTTTCCTGGTTTGGGTGTAGGATTGATTATGGCACGTTTCCACTGACTGGGGAAACAACCTGTCCGAAGAATTGAGCTGTGAGATGGGCAATAGATCGTTTTGTGTGTTTTTTAGAAGAATAGAAGATATCTGATTATATCCTGGAGCTTTCTTGTAAGGTAATTTGGTTAGGGTATGGGTAACTTCGTTGGGGGATATGAATTTTATTGGATGAGGTACAGAGTAGAATGGTTGTTGTGAGAAGTTATCTGTTATGATAGATGGGTTTTGACATGGGATTCATTTTAAAGAAGAATTATAAAAGAAATGAAAATTGGAAAAAGGTTCCATTCCTATTCCTGTACCTATTTTAAGTAGTCGAATGATCTAAAAGGTTCTTAATGAATACCATACCAGATGTTACATAAGGAAAATAAATATCTTTTTTTAAAATTAATCTCTTCAAGGCCCTTATCGGCAAATAGTACCTGTAAGTTTAATATGCTCCCATACCCAAGCTATGAAGTACATTTTTTCAATATTTATCGTTAAATATAAAATTATGTATCATTTCTTTTTTCATTCTTCTTTGTACGACATTCTTGACGATGTTGAAATTTCATTTTTATCACAACTTCTTTTGATATTATCCTGTTTAATCATATTCAACAGGTCTATATATTTTTTGAGACAGACATCGTGTTTTACTGCCACAATATAATTTGTTCAGATGCATTTGCTGTCTACTCAGCTCGGGTAACAAATCTCAACATTTGTGAAAAGGAACTCCTGTCATCAGAGATAAAACCACGTAAACATCTTCCTTCAGGAGGTTGCAGCTAGCGCGTCCTCAAAGAGAAACTAAATATTCGAAAGGAATTTTACGCACTCGCGATTTACTTAAAATTTAATATTCAAGAAAATTGGTGTTTCAGAAAAATATCACGGCGTTGAAATTCAGGGGTGGACCTGGTGACTCACAGAAGAAAATATTAACACACTGGATCTGGTGATGTTAAGAAAGCTCATTTACCCGATGAATTTGGAAGCACGGAAGAAATCGGTGAGTGCTCAAAGGTCCGGACGCACAATGCAGATATTCTGGCAATACGGTGGGACTCCTGACACGAAATAACACATTAAGATCCGGGTACACTGATGATGTCATGGAATGAACGGATCATATATTGGAGAAGGAAATCATGAAGCGGATATGCCGTGATATAAAGGAGAGGAGAGGGGAAGCGACAGCGAGGCGTTCCAAAACACTAGACGACGAAGTGGTTCACTCATTCGCCATGCGATATGCGTGCCATCAACACGTATCTCTCGTGGTTCATATTACTAGTGGTTTGTATCGTAGTGGTTACTGCAGCGGCGAATCCAGTGGTTGGTGGGAGATCGCTTAGATCAGGAGCACGCCATAGAAGCTTTGCTACAGGTAATGTATAGTCATTTCACATTCAAATTGTACATTAATCATTGTTCAAAAAAGTTAATTTTATTCCACATTGTGATTACGAGTAAAGTTGTTTATAAACCAGCGAGTACTGAAGTACATAAACTAGAGATATTCTGGGGTCACTGGCATTGTCAAAAATACTCTCTCAAAAAAATTAAATTATTTTAAATAATAAAGCCATTACTTCAATAACGAAAGATTAGCCTCTACTAGTCTTGGTTTTGCATGTGATGTTGAGTGGGAGGGATATGAATCGATTCAGAGGGCTAAATTTTCAACTGGAATTCTTCTATTTCACCTTCGACTACAGACGGTTCTGAACCTTACACTCTTTGTCAACCCTCACCATTTCCTTCCCTCCCAAATGTTAAGTGGAATAGCGGGCCTGATGATTTGTACCTCATAACCACATGAAGTATGATGAAAAAAGATGCATAAATGTTGCAATTTCCATCAAGTTGTCACGTAATTAGCTCAAAAGAAGAGTAGATATGAATTTGAAAATTGTTCTTCTATAACGCCCATTTTAAGAAACGGCACCCTATAACATTTGTCGATGATAAAAACACATTTAAAAGATGTGGAACACATTGTAGTGTGTCCACTCAAAAAGTGTAGTTTATGCACAGTGACGTACCCAGAGCTCAGTGAAGAAGGGTGCTGTCACTTGAGTGTTGTGTAGGTCCCTTAGACTCAAAACTTCGAAGACAGATAATGACAGATAACAGTTTAGACATGTTTAAGCACTTAAATTAAAATAATCCTATTTAAAAATTAAATAGAATAATTTAAAAGACAACACGCCACGAGAGAATTAGTTGGATATGAACGATAAAAAGGACTTCACACAAAAAAACAAATATCATATATTATTGTCATATTTTATTTTCTTGAATGATCTTCATAACGTACTTAATTTATTTGTTCTTCAATTAGCAGTACTTATTCACTTCTTCTGATTCTACAGTAAATTCTTGGTGGATACTCCTATTTCTCTTCAGTAAGTTTCTGACTAAGTTTTTATACCAGAATGTAGTCAATACTTTTTGACACGACCTGAATATTCGGAGTCTATTTCCTTATCATTCACAATGTGCAAATACAGTGTAAAACAGATCTATAAAAACATAATGTACTCGTTTCATTATTAAATTTCTTTGAAACTTTATTAGTCGAGTTTTCTACCGCGGTAGTTTTTTTCATAGCATAACCCTAAGGTGCCCCATTGTTTACACGTTACTCATATGCAATAACTGACAAATATGATATGAATTGTTCTAGTTACTAATATGAAAATGACATATTTATAGTATTTGGTTTTCAATGTATCACGAATTCAGTCTAAAATATTATGCTTTTTTAATAATAAATATGTTTCGAGTAAATGGAAAACTAGAATAATAAGGTTTATTAATAAATTAAATTTTCTTCTGCACTTCCAAAAATGCCTTGTGAACGAATTAAAATTACTACAATTACTTATTTTTATTCCAAGGTCTTCGCGAATAAAATAATGAATTCTATTTATGAATTCTTTTTAGTGTATCCTTAGACTCATAAATTACTTTTTTGCGACTAAAATATTGGTACCCATGCGTCTAAGAGATAGATTCCAATAATACTAAAGGTCTCCAAATAATTCATCTTATCTAACTCCAAATAATTTCATTTGTATATTTTCTTTTTCTACTAGTCCCATTCAAGTGGTTTTCCCAGTTATTTGGCCAACCGCCTCGAAACGATATACTTAATAACAAGACATCCGAAGTCGAATGTTAATATTGGTTTATTCTCTTTAATTGGATTGTCTCGCAATGGAAGGCAAAAGAATTCAAATGAAAATAAAATATATCTAATTTCTACAATAAATATTAAATATAATCTCCAAAATAAGAAGATAATACACGGATATAATTATTGAATGGATATAATGATCCTTCAAAAATCAATGTTATCTAGCAAAAAAACAGACATGAAGTCCCTTGAAAATGATAGAACAAATATGAAATATGTATTCAGGCATAATTTGTTAGCTCTTTTCTCCTAAATCTCGACCGCGGTGTGTACAAGGAAGCATGTTCTTCCGTTTCCTAGTGATAATAAATAAACAAACGGTGAGATATACACTCTAAAAATTAATGAAGTCTTAGGAAAACTTGTAATTCGAGGTAGAATTGACTTTTCTTACGAGATCGAATAAATCTAAATAATTGTATTTATTTACCCGCTTTGAGAGCTCGCAAAAATTTAAACTCAAAGAAATCAACTAAATTTTATATTTTCAAAAGTAAATGAAAGATTTATTTAATAGACTAATACCTTTCCTTTTTAATCCTGTGGAATAAACGTTTTCTGCATTCCTTTATTAGTTTTTAGTAATTCTGGGTTCACAGTAATAACAAAAGATATTAGAAGAGAATGGTGTGTGACAACAATCAATAACTAGGGCCATGCCATTACTTTCATTTAGGAAATCCATGTATCACTTCTATTTTTATTGTTTTTCGCTGAAGATCATTAGTTCTCATTTCATCAGGAAAATTTTTTTCTTGAAATTAATAACTTTTTCAGACAGTAAATGTTTTTATCTTTATGAATTTTAGTACCGACAATACCTGACCAATTAAGATTTACTTTTAATGTCACCGGCGAAAGAAAAGTATCATCTTGATGAATAGGTTGGGAAACGAAAGGAAAAAATCACCACTTCAATCGTCAACGAGCCGGATATATTATATCCTTCCTCAGGGCTTGTTTACAATAATTCTAAAACCGCATCTGTAGCACTCACCTAAATCCATTACACCTGCACACCTGCACACCTGCACACCTGCTCACTTCATCAAATGGCACCTTTTCAGGCACAAAAAGGCGTCTGTAATATTAAGAGGTGAAGAATTATAGTACTTTCTATTGTTCCGATCCCAGTCCGGTTTTTCCTCCGTTTTACTTTCGAACACTCTGATCGAAACTGATGGGTGAGCCCCTTGATTGTTTCTGAAGAATAAAATAGCTTATTATCCTTTGTTATACACATTTTCAATTCCGTTTTTGTTAATAAATTCAATTATGCTACAAGACTTTCTATTCTCTTGTGCCCAAATAAAAGATGCTATCTGTGCCTCAATCAGAAGTTGATATCGAAATATTTTTGTTGTCGTGACACTTCAACCAAACTGGTTATATTATTCTAGGTATCAATAACTCAAGAATAATAGTTTCGTGACAGCATAATTCATAATACTGTTTCTCCGAACAGAACGCCGTGTTTCTCGAACTCATGCTGCCATCCTCCAAGGAAGCTACGTCAAATCAAGAGCTTATCCATATCAGGTGAGTGATCACTTATTTGCGGAAGATAATCTCGGGAAATGTCCTTCAAGATAAGATTTAACTCTTGTTTATACGTCGCCTCCTACTTGAATATGTTGAAATGACTTTCTGAACTTGGAGAGATCCCCTATTATTATATGGTGATACATATTGGTTACCAAAAGGAAATTTATTACAATTTCTTGTAACAATATTCACAGAAGCACCCTAATGACATTAACAAAACTCCAATTCTTGTAAACTTCCAAATAATTAAGATCTCGCACTACGATTATTTGTTCTCATAAATATTAAACTAACTTTATTTATCTATTATCTCATTACAGAAAGTCAAAGAGGGTGACAATCTGTTTCTTCATAATTAAATTAATACGTAATTTAATATGAGAAACACAATTTTTAACCTCTTATTGCTGTTAGTTTGGCAAATAAATAAATAATTTACTCCCACAAAAAGCAATTAAACTTTCCGCATGACCATATAAGAGTAATTATCTAATTTATTCTGCGGAACCAAGCAAGGATTCATCCCATTCGTTCCGATCAAAGTACCTAAAGGAAGCGGGAGAAAAGCGACGGCGATAATTTACCCAATTGTGCCAAGGTTGAGTACACGTAAAAATATTACTATAATAAGAAACAATTTTTTTGTTCAAATAATTGTTTATTAAATAATGTATTATTACAATTAGTATAACAATTGTGTGATTAAGTTTACAATTAATTTAAATTACTTAATATTAACTAGAATATTAAGAAAGATTAGAAAATAGAAACTCATGAACTTCTTGTATTAAAATCGTGATGTCAACCATGATGTCTACAATTACAAAGTTGATAATTGAGGTATGTGAATGGAAAACATCGTTAGTGCCAAAACATCTTTTTACAGGAGACACAAAAAAATGATTAAACGCCGCAACTGGTAATCAAAAATTCTAAGAAAATCATCATACTTGATGTTGTAACTAATGGTACTTTTAAAAAATAAAATGTTTCCAAATTTGAGGTGTTCTGTTGAAATAATTGCAAGTTTAGAATAATTTTTAGTACAACATGAAGGATGTTCGAAATGTTTCAAGTGACTTCCAATAATAATAATAATAATAATAATAATAATAATAATAATAATAATAATAGTAGTAGTGGTAATAATAATAATAATAATGAAGAGTAAGAAGAAGAAAAGTGTTTGCTGAAGAAATTGTGCATTTATTCAAATTAATAAATTTTTTCCTTATTTCCAGGTGTATCTACGAACTTTCCTCATCAACGGATCTGTAGACTTTTGCGGCGGCGCCATTATTAGTCATCGTCACATCCTTACTGCAGCGCACTGCGTGAGAAAGTAAGAATCTATTACTTTTTGATTAAGAGAAGGAAGGGATATAAGGATTTCATTTGTTATATTTTGTATAAAAAAATGCAGCTAAAATAACAGATTAACATTTGATATTTGGCCTGTGGCGTAGTGCCTAACGCGCTCGCCTTCTACCAGACGCCGGTTCAAACCCGGTCCGATCCAAGTAGAATCAGAGGTGGTGGACGGAGCGGTGTTCGCGGCAGGTTTCTCGGGGTGTCTCCCGTTTCCCATGCCTGTCATTCCACCAACTTTCACTCATAATCATTCACCCCCATTTCATTCATAATCACCGCTTCAGGGGAGGTGCGGCAGGAAGGGCATCCGGCACCTGAGTATTCCCCAGCCAAATCCAAAAAACGAAGCATCATATATCCATCCCCATTCGTCGACCCCACATGAAGTGGGAAGTAAGGTTTAGTGAAGGAGAATTGATTTATATGTTCAGTTTTTAGAAAGGTTACAAAAGATTACCTCAATGTTTCCTGGGAATAAATGGCTGCAACATTGATCGAGAGGGGAATACCTACGCAAGTTGTTCGCGAGTGGTACGAGAATCCAGGATGCCCCAAAGACAGTCGTATCACGCTTGCACTTGTAGTCAAAACTCGTTTGACACTAGGCGACTGGTCTCTGAGACAAGTCAGTTTAACATGGCATTAAATGAGATTTCTGGGAATTGGAGTACCGGGAATTCAAATTCCCAGAACAATGCGAGGAAATCGAAGTATGCACTTTTCACGAGAGAAAGCGTATTATATATTATTATGCCGGGTATAAATAAAATTGTGAATTCAAGTGAATATAAGGAAACTCAAGTCAAGAATTTATAAAGGAGACGACCATATCGCCATGGTAAAAATGAAATGTAAAAAAGCGTTTTTGGTGACGTTTATATATCTGAACAATTTACTTAGATAAAAACAACACAAAACCACTGCAAAGAAAACATACATCACTATAATATTAGCTCCAATAAATAAAAGTTTGGAATAAATAAAGATAACATTATTATTTTTGCTTGTATTTTGTATGTAATGACTTTATATTTCATGTTAACAGATAGAAGTGAAACATAAGTCCACAAACGCGGTTTTATTTTTTGGATCTATAAGAGTTATTTTTTAAATAATAAACTGAAGTGTGTAATTAATAGAAATTAATTATTATTTTGAACTTGTTCCAGGCCAAATCTCCAGAAAGTTCTTGCTGTGATTGGCAATACAAACAGGTTCAGCAAGAAGTCTCTGGTGTTACCTGTCATTCGTGAAAAGTTTTACGACACATCTGAAGGTGAACGGGTGGAGGCCGACATTGCAATTCTCACGGTTGGTTTTAAATATCACTTAGACATATTCATAATAAAGTATAGTTCGTCTGAATGATTTATTTAAAATCACATTTCATCACGTACAGACTATTTGTTTATTGTATATTATATCTAATAATTTCAGTTACGACTAGTCCTCCCTAGTGATTATTGCGATTACACAGATTTATTGTGATCACAATGACTATTAATAAAATTCTCTTTCATGAAATGTACGATGTTTTTTAAGTGATTATGAACAGGGGTGATTTTAAGAAATTACTTTATGGTTTTTAAGAGCTAAAAAAGTTTTTACATATGACGAAACGTTAATGGTTATTGAACAGCGAACGAAATAA
Organism: Laupala kohalensis; assembly: GCA_002313205.1. Taxonomy (NCBI): domain Eukaryota; kingdom Metazoa; phylum Arthropoda; class Insecta; order Orthoptera; family Trigonidiidae; genus Laupala; species Laupala kohalensis. The sequence continues at coordinate 378,221 of NNCF01125900.1, read as the reverse complement.
ATAAATAGTGAAACTGAGGAAGAGTTTTATTTAAGGCGTATTTATTTACTATATGACATATCTAAGACGTATGTATTTATTAATTATCACTTATCAATACATGTAATATTTCAGCATATGAGAGTATTTTTTTTATCTACACAGCGATTGTCTGACTCAGAATTTTCAATACTATAATAAATTTATTGTAAAAAACAGTACAAACTGCGTTTGACCACGTGGAGGACAATAAACTAATTTACTCTCCGGAAGCAAGCAAGGACCATCCCATCAATTCCGATCAAGGGCCCTAAGGCAGAGGCGGATTCAAAAATTTCAGCAAAATTCCTAGATAAGATGAAAAAGCTGCGAGTTATAATACGTATATAATGTCAATATGTTTGAAAATTTACATGTACAAGTTATTATCGAACTATAGATCATTCTGAGTATAGTGTTTAAAAATCATAAGAATTGAAATAACACTAAATTCACGATGTATTGTTACAATAAACACGCCCCTAGACAATGTCTAGAAAACCTGTATAAGAAATCCGCCTCTACGAGAAGGAAAAACGGAGAAAAACCCGGACCAGGATGAGGCTACAGAATTAATGTACACAACCGTGCCAAAGTTGAGTACACATAAAACTAAATTAATATGAGTCATAAGACAACACAATCATGCAAGAAAATAGTTTTTTTTAATTGATTTAAGTTATTTCCATTGATATATACTATTTCTCATTTTGAATACTACTGGTATAAGAGCGGAAACAATAAAACTGCGAGGCATTAGTAATATGTGTAAGTTAACGAGATATACCAGCAACTACTATAATTAAAGATGCTAAATTAGAATCCAAGATCACACTAATGAAAGAAATTATTCATTTGAATTTGACTAGAAGATGTGGGGGAAACAGAATATATTCTTTGGTCCAAGTACAGTAAAAATGGGAATGTATCTGGAAAGATGTATTAATATTGCAATAAATTTTGCATAAATCAAAAACTATTAAATTACTCAAATTTATTATACTTGTGCCTCATTTATCTCTTCAGTTAATGATTATTTGAAGGAACAAGAAATATGAGAAGCTAAGCATAGCGGAACGGAAATAAATCTCCTTCCGTTTCGGTTACGAAACGTTTCTTCTAATATTTAAACAGTACAATCTCAATTAAGTGTCCATTCAAATGAGATATGTTGTTAAACAAAAAATTTAAAGATCATACTACACCCACATGAATTTAAGCGATTTGTTATTTTCAAAACAAATTCATTAAAAATTTTATTTAAGGAATTAAGGGATTATTTAAGACCTTATTTAAACCTTCATTATGGGAATTAAATATTTTAACACTTCCCTGAATTTATATTTATGAAACGGTCGTGTTTGTTCAGACAGAATTACTTAGAGCAACCCTTGCTTCATACGGAACTGGCTTTTCGCACGATCGCAGTATTCACCATAGTCATAATATTTAACATTCCTAGACTGTCAACCACTCTGCCAAAAAGGACCATATCATTCGGGAATCGCTCTATATAATTCCCTATTATTATTATTATTATTATTAAATTATTAAATTGAATCTCTTCAAATCCGCAATTAAATCTATTTAATACACCAGTGCTTCTACAATGTAAAAGAGTTTATTGATTTTAATTAAATTCGTCTTGTAGTTTGTCACGCCATTGCTGAAGTATTCTCAAAATAATTTCTTACAATTTCAAAACTATTTTCCTGCATCTTGAGTGTGTTTGAAAGCAGGTTATGAGGAAGAAAATAAGTGATGAAAATCCATTCATAAATATCCACGTCTTATAAAAAGAATCAACATCCTTTCTATTTTCTAAGTCATCTAAAAGATTTAATGATTGAAATTTGCTCAAATTCTATTTATTCCTTTTCTTTCGGTTTGTGTGTGTTCAATCTCATTTTTGTACCTTTTCATCTCTTGCATTAGTGTTTGTTAGTTTCCTTAATTTTTTTTTCCTTAATGAGTTTCCTTTTTCTTAATTTTTTTCATAGCAGTAATATTTTTTTGGATTGTATATACCTTACGTGAAGGTATTTGTTTTTGGTGAAAGCCTGACGTGAATACCTTCAAACACTTAAATAAATAACTAAAATAGTATTAAAATCGGTTCATCAGAAGATTAAATATTGGATTCTGGAGATGCGTAGATGGAGATCGAGACTGCTGAGCACACTACCTCCATTCGCCTGAAGCGAACTGAGTTTTAAAGAAATCTCATACCTCACAAGATACCATGATAACTTGTCTATTCATTCCTTAAAATTATTTTGTGAATTATATCGTAATCCGACGAATGAAATATAAGCATACAAGTACACTCGGAGTCTACTTATTATTTACATGAGTCTGTTACAATTTTCGTGTAATGAAACCATGAGATATATTCTAATGCACCCTCTATTAACAATGACGTGCATTAAGATACTTATAAATTAAAAAATAAGGATTCGGTACTTCTGATGTGATTACCACAATTTATTCTCTGATTTTCCTGGTATAAAATATTTACATAAAATGTACATATTCTCTGATTTTCCTGGTATAAAATATTTACATAAAATGTACATGAACACACATAAATTCGCATCTAACACAATACAGGAGAAAAAATACTCTGCAATTTGTTACGCAATATTACATCCAGCTCGTTTACTACATCCGTGCCTTTACATTTACAAACTATACAATAAATATTTATCAAAAAATCAAAACAAGCACGATATGAGCAACACTTTGTCTTTTACGGCAGAGNCTGGCAGATCACAAGACCGAAGTGGTGCTCGTGACTAGTCGGAAGGCTATAGAGACAATCTCTCTTTCCGTCGGTAATTGCAACATACATTCGCAGCCGTCACTTAGATACCTAGGCATCCAAATAGACGCAAGGCTGCGCTTCGACGAACATCTCAGGATCGTGAGTGGGAAAGCAGCAGGAGTGTGTAACGCCCTGGCAGGGATTATGCCAAATATCGGGGGACCAAAACAAGGTCGACGTAGACTCATCTCCACTGTCGTCACTTCGATATTGCTCTACGCAGCACCGATTTGGTCGCAGGCCATGAAGAAGAAATCATATGCCCGTCAGATGAACTCAGTGTACCGGAGAAGTGCTCTGCGAGTAGCCCGGGCATTCCGCACTGTGTCATACGATGCCGTATGCGTGATCTCTGGTATGCCACTAATCGACCTCATCGCCGACGAGAGAAGAAGACTCTACCAAAGACAGCGTGAAGATACGCAAATCAATGAAGGTAACAACCCAGAGAGAAGGGAAACCCTGGTAGAGTGGCAGCGACGTTGGGACATATCTCCCGTGGGAAGATGGACCCACCGCCTTATACCCGCCATCTCCCCGTGGTATAATAGGAAACATGGAGATGTGGACCACCACGTAGGTCAACTCTTGTCAG
>NNCF01125900.1:350973-363231 GCA_002313205.1 Laupala kohalensis | reverse complement strand
ATATATATATATATATATATATATATATATGAATAGCTACAACAATGATTATATTACCAATGAGCAAAGTTCGGTGGAAATTTCACTAATCATAAAAAGTTAAGAATAAATACACAACAGAAGAAAGGTCATATCTTCAATCTACACAATGCATATTTCTAGAAAAAGAGAACAATGAGCATTGCCAATCGCTGGAGCTTTTGCACGAGAAAAAGGCAAAGAACATAATTTAACGCGTTTATTAGTATTGCATATTATTTTTGAACTAAGTAATTGTTTTACTGTATGTTCTCGCTTCCAGGTGGATCGAGATATTCCAGTGGGAGGCATCAACATCAAAGCACTGAAAATGCAAGGCAATAGGAAGTTCAACCGGAAGGTTGTGTGCACAGTTGCGGGGTGGGGAGAGTCACGAGTAAGTTAACTCCAATCATACCTCATACTAAACTCTGAATTATTTCACATTTATGCTACCACGAATTGTGTTATTAATAGATCGACAAAATACTTGTTTAAATAATGTTGATTTCGAGTGGATTGGAAACAACTTATCGTTTATAAACTGTACATAAAATATGATTGTTTCCTGAAATATTGAAAAGAAGATAATTTTCAATTAAAGTCTAGAAAATTTTCTTTCTAACAAAATCAAAAATGATGCAGATACAAGATCAAAAATATAAATTTATACGAAAAATACTAACATACATACTAAACCTACGCTAGAAACCTTTAATATTGCATCGTTATCTTCCTCGAATCTTCACGTTTTCTACTAGAAATGTATCAGGTGCATGTACTCTTCATCAATTTCGTAACATTACACAGATGAGACGCAAGCACCACGGAATTATTCTTATTCACAACCAGAATATGTGACAATATTTAGCAAAGTGTTCCCAAGGAAATTAAGGCAAAGTTATGTCAAAATGAAATAACATAATTATTTTATATTGAATGATAATTGGAGGCCCAACGGCGATCTACCACTTCGCCATTCCGTTCGCCTCTCGACTATGTCTACTACTGTCATTCAACTTGAGAGTAATAATATTGAACAATTTCATTACAGGATTCATCAGATCCTAATATTCTGAAGGCGATTAAAGTGCCCCTAGTGAATCAGAAGCGCTGCCAGAAATCTTATCCCAAAGATCCTCCCGATGACCTATTATGCGCAGGTTATTACTTAAAAGGCGGCATGGACACGTGTCAAGTGAGTATGCGCTAGAGACCTTCTGTAATATTACTTTTCTATTAATAAAGTGTAGAGAAAGTTTTGTGGTCCTAAAAGTCTTCGATCGAGAAATTTTGTTGAATCCATTTCGGGAGTCACTAATGCAAAAAAAAAGTGGCTTTCAGAAAGCAGTCTACATGCGAAGAGATTTTGACTAAACTGTTATGTCAAATGAGTTTATAATTCGTATTTGAAGTAGTTCGTACTTTCTTCCAATGTAAGTGCTCTACAAAATTTATCAGATTATTCTTAAGAACTTTATATAACGACCAAAATAAATTTTCAAATATTCTCAAAGTTGGTTCCACAGTTTTTCTCAGAATTTTGGATATGTGAAATATGAAAGTGTAATTAACGTGCTGTACATCCGCGTAAGCAGTTTTTTGCTAAAAAGCTAGGTATGACTCAGTAATTCATTGTTAATTTACAGTCGTAATCACTTTTAATTATCTAGGTGCGTATTATTTAAGACTAAGAAACGTTTAAAAAAATTATAACAGGGGAGTTATGTATGAGTTGAATTTTATTCATAAAAAAAGAACTGAGTAATAATCAATCCCTTCCTTCCACCGAACCACAGGGCTACCATCCGATAATTGTCATCCTCAAATACTGAATAGCAACAAATACTTCCCCACACCCAGAATTTCGTAACAATAATCCTGCACAAGGAAAGGGATTTGATCCGCATGTCCGAGCCACGGCTCCACGAATGTACGTGTAAACAAGGTCACGGGGATGCTGCGCTGAGAAGGTCAACCTCTATAGTGCGCGTGTTTTCTCAAATAGAAAAAATATGTCATTAATCGAACCTGCGATACGTAGCTTTAATGTTACGGAACCAATATTCACATAAACACAATCATCACTTAATAGAAAATACGGATATCGACGTATTGTACTTTTATAAAGGAACGACATATTTGAGGAATGGTCATCAATAAAAGATTGTTTTTACAACGCTAACGATTCGACAATTTATTTTGCCTTCATCAGGGTTACAAAGAACATACACAATTTGCATTATTTCTAGTACAACTTTGAAACACCTTATTAACACAAACAATATTTCATATGATTATTCACTGTCTAACTATGAAATAACCGTTACAAAAACATACCCAAAAAGTCTTATTATAATACAAAACAACATACCTGTATGATATGGAACCATAAACCATAACCTATAAATACAACTCACAACTTCTCTACAACCTTTCTAGTGTAGGTCAAAAACAAAAATGGCAATTCATAAGTTCGGTCATCGCGAAACAACCCCACCACTGCTGCCAATCCATTTGTCAATAATATTTTTGTACATGTTACTTAAATTGTCAGTATCAGTTTGTATGTTACAAGTTCTATCACCTAATTTAGTGATGTGTTTTATGCCAAGGACTCCGTATGAATCAAAGTACGAAGAATACTATTTCTACGATGACACTAAGGTAAAATGTAAATGACCAGGTAAATGAAATCCCAAGTCCATATTCATATACACCAGCCAATGATCAATCTTCCCATAGATGAAGTTGCGAAGTTTATAGAAAGTTAGGAGTTGTTTCATCGTGTCAAGTAAGAAAATCTAGCATCTCCCACGTCTTTTAAAAAATGGTTTCACAATAAAAAAGCATGAAAAATAGTAAATTTCGTACTCTGGGTTTTGTTCCAAAAAAATTGACAACATCTACAATCCTTCAAAAGACCTAAGATTTTCGTATTTTACGATATAACTACTCCTATCTTCTCAAAATTTCCCGGAATTTTTCGACTCATTGCCTGGCACAGCACATAAATTATTGATTTTAAAGGTTATAAAGTTTTCATTTTCTTTACTTAAATTCTTGGGCTATAAAGTTGTATTATCTAAATAAATACTATGTACGTGAAAAGAATAATTTAAGTGGGCACCAATGTTTCGACAACTCTTTAAGAGAGTTAATACAGCATTTATAATGTAATGAACTAGTGATAAGATATTTGGATTACGGTATGGTATGTGTTGCAGTGGTATGTGTTACACCTCCTTCACATACCAAAACCATTTTGCTTATTTACGAAAATATTGAAGATTATTGATATGTTTTGATGCAATCTTTTAAATAATTAAGACACAAATATTGGTTAAAAACGTATTAGAAATTGTGTTTTTCCCCCGGATGATGTTTAGAATACAGCTGAAACGTATTTTAAGATGTATTTTAGGGTAAACTTCAGTTTACGTGACTCAATCGTAAAACGATGACATTATCAGCATTTCATTCCAAATAATGTTACATTTCACCATTGAGGCATCTTTTGTTGAGCAGATGCGGGAATATGTAGTTATAATAAAAAATTAGGTGAACTATAGTCGGAACACGACACGCTGATTCGTCGATGCTACACGCTTTCGCTAGCTTAGCGCGAAATACGAAATATTCGAAAAAATGTACTAGTGCACTAGAAAAGTAGTTCTCCAGTACGTCGTAGAATGACAGACGTGAAGGAAGTGATTGTGAACCACCTTAAGAAACGTGACGAAAACTCAACTTGACGAAAACTGATAATATAGTTTGTACATTAATGCGAATTTTTGGTGATTATAAATGCATAGGGTCACTTTCGTAGACTAAATTAGTATATTGTGCACCACGTGGTGATAGAAAGTTTAAACTTGTTTTGATTATAAAGTTCATTATTATTATCCATAATAATACTATAATAATATTATTATTCATATTATTATTATTATGAATCATATTATCATTATTTTTTCTTATACTACTTTAAGCATACTATGATAGGTGTCAATAAAATAATGACAGACATCTAATTCTGTTAAATTGAGTAGAGTGTTTCGGTAAATAGGTGTCCATTAATAAAAACAACTTTGTCTATAAAATACTATGCCTATAAAATACTATGTCTATAAAAAATACGCTATAACCAGCCACCCGAATTCCATAATTATTTTCGTAAATATAAGACTATTCTCCGAAAAGTAGTCTATGCTGCTAAAGTTATGGAAAACGACAGGCATATACTAAAATCGAACAACCGGATGAAAGCCATGTGGAATATTGTTAACAATTACACGTCAACTTCTGAAAATCGCGAAGAAAATGTTTCTTTACTAAACGATGGCAAGATCGTGTCAAATCCTCAGGACATCGCAAGTTTGTTTAATTCTCACTTCTCAGAAGTTGGTAAAATAACGAACTCAATATATCCAAATCAATGTCCTCCAATTATTACCACCCACATACCCAATTCTATGTTCACTTCCGAAACTAACGCCAGTGAAGTCATGGGAATCATCAGCTCCTTAAAAAACAAATTTTCACGAGGCATAGATGATATACCTGAGTTTATTGTTAAATCTTCGTCCCACGCTATATTAAATCCACTCGTAAATATTTTTAATAGTTCTTTATCGGAAGGGGTGTTTCCCAATATATTTAAGAGAGCTAAAGTGAAACCTTTACACAAGAAAGGAAACAAACTTAATATTGGAAATTACCGACCAATATCTCTACTACCCACTTTCTCAAAAATCCTAGAAAAATTGTTCTATAAGCGTCTTCTAGATTTTTTATCAAAATATAACATTCTCTCTGACGATCAACACGGTTTTAGGAAATCCTTTTCCACTACAAGCGCCATATTTTCCTTCTTAAACGATGTTACCACATCTCTAGACAGTGGAGAAAATCCTCAGGGTGTTTTTCTTGACTTATCCAAAGCATTCGATGTCATCGATCACGGAATTCTCCTTACCAAATTGCATTCTTTAGGCATTCGTGGACTTCCACATCAATGGCTAACTTCTTATTTAAAAGATAGATATCAACAAGTAGAAATATCCTATACTAAAAATAAAATACTTGAGCGTTGTCTTTCAGAAACAAAGCCACTTACTTGCGGAGTACCCCAAGGATCAATTCTCGGCCCTATACTCTTTTTATTGTATGTGAACGACATGTCATCATCCACATCAGATTGCAAAATGGTTCTTTTTGCTGATGACACTAATTTACTATGTAAACACGCCAATGCTCAAAAAGTTTTGTCTAACCTTTCGACTTGGTTCCATGCAAATCGTCTCATTGTAAACACTGACAAAACAGTGTCTATGTCATTTCACAATAGTATCACAAAATCTTTACCCCAGGTTTCTCTTTCTTTAAACGGAACACAATTAAAAACTGTTACAAATACAAAATTCTTAGGTCTCCATATTCAAGACAACCTCAAATGGAATTGTCACATTGACAATCTTAATTCCCAATTAAGCAAATTGTGTTACGCATTCCGAATCTTAGTTAACGCAGTTAGTCCACGTATTTCCCGTTGCGTATATTTTGCAAACGTTTACTCCCATTTACGTTACGGCATTACCTTCTGGGGTAATTCCGGTCAGAGTATTCAAACTTTCAGAATTCAGAAGAGGATAGTTCGGATAATTTGTAAATCTCACCCCCGAAACTCTTGTAAACCTTTATTCAAGGAATTAAATATCTTAACACTTCCCTGCATTTATATTTATGAAACGGTCGTGTTTGTTAAGACCGAATTACTGAAGTGCCACCCTTGCTTTATACGAAACAGTCTCGTTCACGAACACTATACACGCAATAGTAGTAATATTCATCGCCCTAGAGTGTCAACCACTCTTTGCCAAAAGGGACCATACCATTCGGGAATCGTTCTATATAATTCCCTGCCCAAGAATATAAAAGATATTATGAAATTGAATATCTTCAAATCCGCGGTTAAAAACTACCTCCTGCACCAGTGCTTCTACACTGTAAAAGAATTTATTGATTTTAACAAAAGTTAAATTCGTCTTGTGCTTTATCACGCCATTGCTGTAGTACTTTTTAAACAACTTATAACAATTTCAAAAACTATTTTCTTGCATGATTGTGTTGTCTTATGGCTCATATTAATTTAGTTTTATGTGTACTCAACATTGGCACGTTTGTGTACATAAATTCTGTAGCCCCATCCTGGCCCGGGTTTTTCTCCGGTTTTCCTTCGGGTAGAGGCGGATTTATCATACAGGTTCTCTAGGCTTTGTCTAGGGGCGGGTCTATTGTAACAATAAATCGTGAATTTAGTGTTATTTCAATTTTTAAGCACTATACTCAGAATAATCTATAGTTCGATAATAACTTACATGTAATTTTTTGCTTAAAATTACAAACATATTGACATTCTATTAGTATTATAACTCGCAGCTAACTTTTTATCTTATCTAGGAATTTTTGCTGAATTTTTTGAATCCGCCTCTGCCTTAGGGCCCTTGATCGGAATTGATGGGATGGTCCCTTGCTTGCTTCCGGAGAGTAAATTAGATTTTTTTCCCTCCACGTGGTCATACGCAGTTTGTACTGTTTTTTGACAATAAATTTATTTATTTATTTATTTATTTATTTATGTTAGCATCGGAAAAAGTGAGAACTGGATAAACAATTGAATTTGTTTTATTAATGGAGTAGTAGCATGAGAACGTGTGCCCTGCTAAATGCAAGAACTATGGATATAAAATACTATGTTATGTATTTTGAAAATTGAAAAGATTATGTTAATATCACCAATATTTATGAGTATTAATTAAAGTGAAAGTTTTTCAAAAACTTTTCAATTTTCAAAATGCTATGTTGCGTATCGATAAATTGAAACTATTGTGGTATAGTATCACTGATCTTTATTATTATTATTTATTAATGTGCTTACGCTTTAATTAATAATAATAATAATAATAAAGATTGGTGATACTATACTATTTCAATTTATTATAAACCAATCAATATGCTACCAACTATTCAATACTTATAAAAGAGTGAACTGCATTTACAACATGTTCTCTTTTACAAATATTATTTTTAGGTGATTGTGGAGTATTTACATTAGATTTCATAGTGATTTTGAGTGTCTATAAATTACTGTAGGTCGCTCAGTTATGCGGTAATTTCGTTATTTATTGTTATTGCATCTGTGTTCTTTTTTAGAATCATTTTGTAGTGAAATAAATTATTTAATTTACTTTTTTGGTGATAGAAATGGCCGAAAGTTGCGTTTCCTGCGTTCGCGTATTTTGGCCACAACTTCGTAAATAATTGTTTGCTCACGCTGTCCATTTCAGAAACGCATCAAATAATACCTAAAATCGAAAGAAAAAAAAACATTTTTCGAGGAAATCACTTAAACTGAAGCGGAGTTGTATTTTATTTTGGCTAAGATCGTCCAAAACTTTAATGAAATTATCTCGAACGTTCACAAAATCCATCAAGGTGCACTTACCTTCGTTGAAGTTTTCGATCTTGATGTTCATTTAGCTGAAGGTTAGGCAAACACAGACACACCATTTATGTTACTTATATCCATTGATATTATGGGCTCGACGCACACCGCAAATTTCAAATCACTTCCACGTTGGTACTGTAATCCACTTAGATACTAAGATCGCGAGAAAGAATCCATTTAAATATTATCCACAAGACAGTTTCGAGAAACACACGAAGAATTACTTTTCGAGAATTCAAAGAAACACATTTAACCTGATGATATATTTCACATAACACTGAAATCTCACAGTCAGCATGTAGGCATGAGCAAACGCATTAAAAGTTATCTTACACATCTGAGAGTCGTAGGATAGAATAGACACATCCCCACTCACAGAAGTTTCCTAGCACTAGTAACATTTCAAAGAAAACAAGAGTCATTTCCGATATAACCGAACCATTTCTCTAGTTGTCCATTTCTCTAGTTCTCTAGTTTCAGCTGGGCAGTGATACGAAGGCGGGAACACCTGAAATACAGATCGGAGCTTACATACTCTTTGTGTGAACAGACAGAATACGTCACAAGAAAAGAAGAAAAACGCGTCCAAGTGCTCTCTGGCGGGCTGTGAATACAACTATCATGAAAAGTACAAAATATAATTACGAAACAAATCAAGACCTGGTGACTAGATTCTCTCTCACCATTCGGTAGAAAAAGTGAACAAAGGGAAATCGAGTTTTAAAAGGATACTTCGTTGATTGGTGATATAATTGACTTTAGTAAAATACATTCATATGGGTTTAACTTACGCTATTGAATATTTTTTAATATTCTAAATGGTATATAGTATATAATAGGAATCCATTTATTGAACAGGTACTTTATATTTTATGGTGCATTTAATACTAGATGATTCAAACAAAATATTTTAATGTATGCTTATTATCTTTTCTTATAATTTATAGTTGTAATATTTTTATCATTTGTTAACCACGGCACGGTTGGTTACATAACCATATTTCTTTATTTCACGTCTCATGATGAGGTTCAGGCCATGAGTCATGCTCTTCCATCTAACCGTGACTTGTCTCGAACAGATGAGGAAAACCCCAGCTGAAAACCTCTTCTAGTTCGTCTGAGCACGATTTGAACCCACACTCTACCGCTTAGCGATTTGGCGAAAACGCTACCACTAGAGGTGTGCAACACCGACCTGGGTTTTTCGTAGAGCACTTCGTTCGGAATTGAAGCGATGGTCCCTTGCTTGCCGTTGGAGAGTAAATTAGTGCGAATCTTTTACCTGAATGTTGGCAATAATTTATTTATACTTTGTTTCATTTCAGGGTGACTCCGGAAGTCCGCTGGTGTGCGAAGGAAAGCTGACTGGTATTGTGAAAGGTGGAATTGGATGCGGCCTTCCTTTCTACCCTGGGACCTACACTGACGTCAGCTACTATCGTTCGTGGATTAAAAAATCAATGGTGGTAGATCTACGATCAGAGTACCAAGAGAGCATAACAAAATCACGGTACACCATTGGAAGATGACGGAGAGAGTATAGGTATTCTCCCGGGGCTAGTGGATGACAAATTATACTACCGACGGACACTCAAACCTCCATAAATTTTTAATAGTTATATTGCAAACACGGTGTCAGATAATTTAATTATGAAATTCTTGCTGTAAAATGACTATATACTCGCAATATATATAATAATGCATGCCATTGCATTTTTCTAATAGAGTTACTGTACAAAAAAGGAAATGATTACTCTGCATAAAATATATTAGCGAAGCTGAATGTATTCCATATTATTTTATTTGCGTACTATTTTGTAATAAATTTACTTTTATATTCATCTAAAAATATTAATTGTGATTTTTTTAATTCCATACTTTCGTCTTAGAAAGGAAGGAAACTCGGAGATTTAATTCCCTTACCCCCTCTCCGAATATTCTAGTCCTGATGAGAGTGTACATTAATTAATGATTTGTACAACTGTTGTAATATTTATCCATAATAATGTGTTTTCAACTAATTTTTGATGCTCATCATAGTAAACATTTCTTTATCCTTGCTCCATAAGTAGCAAGAAATATGCTTTCGTTAATCCCCTCGTAATCAAATTTTATTTTTCTCTGGCAAAGTGTAATGTTAGAAAATGTTTTCTTTTATACCTTTTGGAACTTTTTCAATTAGGCTATAACGTGACTTTTCTAAATTCCGTATTTTGGAAGAACAAATATTTAATAAAGATCACGTGTTTCATTATCTCTCAGAAAGATTAAACATATCAATTTTCATTTGAGTGATTTAGAATTTTACATAATTACCTATCAGATGACACTAGGGACGTACACTTCCGAGGATACCTTGCATTGGAATAATTTGCATTAAGGTATTTAGTTATCACTAATATAATTTTTGTTCCTCTAATTTCGTAATTTGATCAACAATTCATGTTTAAATATTTATCCTCAATATCTTCTGGACAATAAAATAACTTCATAGCGATTCACAACCCAAGGATTTATCGCCTGCGCTACTCTGCCGTTATCACTCAACACATGTGAATCCACACCTACTGATAACACGAGGAGAGGTCTTGACGATCTTCAATTATGTAAGATTTCTTTCTTAGAAGTTGAAAATTATGTCAAAATGATCAAAGTGTCCAATACCAAACGTATTTCCTGGTTTGGGAGTCATTATCCGAACAGAAAATCTATTTCAAAAAATGAGGTTTACGAGTATAATCTTCTTGCTCCCGCCTGATATCCTCGAGTGATACCTGGCCTTATCAGGACGATGGGTTTGACCCGATCGTGGACTTCAGTGTCTCACTAACATGGACGCGAGATACTACGCTCTGCTCCTCATTGCACTATGGATACCAGGTACGATAATTGTTTTTAGTTATTCTCTACTCCATTGACCAGCGGATTCACTGTAAATATACTCGAATTCACGCTTTACACAAACGACATTCAATACAATACATTCATAACACATGAATGCGCATTGACTCCAAGTTTTGAATAAGATTTCATAATAACTGAACATGTGGATTTTAATTAAGATCTTGAAAATATTACTTTTAAGAGGACAAATAAGTGGGAGAAAAAAGTTTCAAAAGGTATCTATTTCGTAAGAGATATTGAAATAGTATGATTTCCCTTTTAATATTCTTCTACAGGTACAGAGTTTAAGATTTAATGTTGCATGACGTTCCTGTATCTACTTGTGTGTAATTGTACGTTTCTGATGAACCTTGGTGCGTATAATACTATGCGTACTATTTTATTGGGGAAAGTTTGAATTAAAAAAATGTTTTTGCAGTACTTTTTTCATGATTGGTTTCCGCATAGCAGGTATTGTAAGAGAATTTGCGTGCAACAAGAGAGTTACTCCTTAGGTTTTCATCATGATTTTTATTTCAATGGATTATTCTTTAAGCTTTTGTGTTGTCCTACATTGAGGAGTCCATGTCTAACGTGTTTGACTCGAAGTTGAATTAAAATTCTGAGATATCACGTTCTTTATTCTTTGGGCATATACAAAATGACACGTTTGTTTTATGAGTAATTCTTCATGAGCAGGTCTATTTCTCATTCTCAATTACCAAAATATTATCTCAAAGTCATTTGGTCCACTCATCACATGATCATTTCACTCAAATAATAAAATTACGATACATTTAAGATATTTCATACCAATATCTATTATTTGATTCAATCTCATTGAAAATGTACTCTACCATGGTTATAGTATTAAAATACTCATTCTAAATTAAATCATACATTTTAAATGTTTTTATTGTAATTTGTTATTTCTTTTTGTTGTAAGTTTTATTATATTCTAGCATAGGAGAAGTACTCACATTGTTCCAAACAGTGTTTCTTCGGTTTTACAAGAATACTTTGATCCTCAAGAAAATAAACAAACCAAAATATAAAATTAAATAAAAATGATAGAACTCGAAGAGAAACTGAGATGGGGTGGGGTTACAGAGATAAAGTTCCAAGGTAAAGGGCATATGCCATTAATTGATGGTTTGTTACCCTTCTTGATTAGAGAGCTTGATATCTACGCGTGGATATCATATTCCCTCCACATTTCATATTATACGCAATTATGATCGCTTTTTTCATTTCCGACAATACGTTGAAATATATCCAATAATACGAATAACATCAACATTTTCTTGTACACTCACCAGATCAAGTTGGGAGGGAATATTCATGTTTTAACAGCAATGATGTTCATCTTTGAATTGTTTATACATTTTTATAAATTGTCCCTATAACGTTTATATCTACTACCATTGCATTTATAATGACAAGATATTGTATAACTTTATTAAAGAACTTCTCTTTTTTATTATTCTTATTTATTTTATTATATTTATATGCGGTATTTAATTTTATTACAATGTTATAAATATTCTAATAATTCCGTGTTTCAATGCATTTACAACCCAACAACTTGTTACCTGAATATAATTCTTTGTAAGCGGGAGTAATTTCAATTTTTTTGTGGGACTTTAAGGCTCATGTCGACATCAAAGGTCATTGGAGCCCGAAAAACTTGTACAGGTAGGGAAAATGCAGTTACGCACTAGGGTGAGCCAACATGACTCTCCTCGCGTGTGGGACTCGCCGAATGATTCAACCCTACTCACTAAAAACCCTCCTGATTTACAACACACTAAAACATATCTCACAACATACATCAAAACATCAAATGG
>NNCF01125900.1:333180-350955 GCA_002313205.1 Laupala kohalensis | reverse complement strand
AGGGGGGCACATAACATGAGGAAGGACAAAGAATAGGGGGGACAAAAAATGAGGGGTAGGACAAAAAATGAGAGGGATGAGGAAAATGAAAGACATCCTAGCCTTAATACCGTCGGGATCGAAAAGAACAAGAGGTGACCAAGGGAGGTCAGAAAAGAGAAAGGAAGAAGCCTCGCACAAGTAAGTGGAAGTAATGCCAGACTCAGCTCGTGAGCCCCGTGTTTGCCAAACACGTACTTACTAGATGTAAGTCCCCTGGGGGGTTCAATTTTTGATCACTATTTTCTCATGTGTTAAATTCAATTTTTAATCACTATTTTCAAGTTTTAAATTTTCATATGTTGCCTGTATTTGCAAATGGCTTCGCGAAAGAATTCCAAGTTCGTGACAAATATTCTTTCTGAGGTTAAACCTGCATTTTGAAATACTTTTCCCGCAGACCAAAGCGTGAGTCGGTCCACCACGGAGATGGCAGAGTACGTCACTGTCAACACTAGCGATGTGAGACCTTTGCCGGGTGGCCGGATCGTTGGAGGATACAAGGCGCAAGATGGAAGATTCCCTTATCAGGTATTAATTTATATTTAGTTATCGACTAATCAAGGTCTTCATTTCCAAGAATCAATGGTAGAGTCTCTTTGACTTACTATGTATTATGTCTATTAAGAGGCAGATTTTATAAGAGTCAGGCAGGTCATTATACACACCATTTTTGATTTTACTGAAATTTTTATTGTGGTTCCTTCTAATGATTTTAGAAGACAACTATATTTTTCCCCAAAAATTTTTGTGACCCTCAAAATTTTGTAAAGCGGTCGCGACCAGTATTTTGCTCAAAACGACTTCTTTCTGTATTATATTATCTCAGTGCATTGAGCATCAGCCAAAGTAAATCTTGTGATAACAACATCTGTGCTGTGATCAAAAGAATTTCTGAATCTGTTTCACACCATACATTATAATTGAAAAAGAGTAAACAACAATGATTGTCATTACGGTAAAAACATAAAATAGTATTTGTAACAATCTTTTTTAAGGCGTTCAATAAAAATGTTTTACCAAAATGATGAACATAGTTTTTGACTCTTGTTTCAATTCTGGGGTGTATGGACAATTATTTCTCTGTATATGATTGCTAACAATGACAATGTTATTTTTTATTGCTTATGTTACAAGTAAAATTAAGACATTGTAAAAAAGGGATATGGTTGCCTACTGACTAGTCACTCATAAAATAAAAAAACATATGACATATAGTGAATAGGTTATAGGCCTAATATATAGCTAATTGTATGCTTTGTTACCATATTTTCCATTTCCACAATGTCTTCAAGTAAGCCCTATGTGCTCGCCCTATGTAATTAAAGTTCTGTCAATTGTCCGCTAAAAGACAGGACTATGAAATGCAATTATCATGTTCCACATTGACCCTCAGTGCCCTGAAATACAGGGCCTTTTTTTGTTTCGTTAGATACAAAAATAGCTATTTTTCGGCAACGCTGAGAATGAGATAATTAAGTTAATACTGAGTAGTACTACACAAGTTAAACCCCAAAACTATGGCTGAACCTCAGTGCATGGGTCCATGAGGTCTCAGATATGGCGCTTTTTCACTTTCCGCGACAAACTTTGGCGAACCCTGCCAGGTTGCACGAAGGCCAGCCATGAAATTTACAAAATAATTCAATTTAGCCACTAAAGGTTATATTGTAACCACAAGAATTACTTTGGCTGATGCTCATTGCACTGAGATAATAGAATACAGAAAGAAGTCGATTTGAGAAAAATACTGGTCGCGACCCGCTTTGGGAATTTTTCTGGGCCACAAAAAAAATTTTGAGAAAAAAATATAGGTATCTTCTAAAATCATTAGAAGAAAGCACCACAAAAATTTCAGCAAAATCAAAAATGTTGTGTATAATGACACTCTCATTTCTGCCTCATTCTTATAAAATCTGCTTCTTAATACACCGGCAGATGCCGATGCATTCCAACGCATGTGAGTTTAAGATTGAACTAGCGTAGGTAGGATTAAATCACTAAAATATCTTAAATCGACCTAAATAAACTGAGTAACATGCACTTATAGCGATTTCAACTTTAAAAACATACCTCATCGGCCATTTAAATGAAATAATTGCCACTATAATTGATGGTGAAATATATTGCGTCTTATGAAGAAAAAACGTATTTACAAAGTAAAACCAACTTTTAAATCATGGAAGTGATTGAAGTTTACTTTGTTTTGTAGTAAACTTTCCGTAGTCGTTTTTACATCACGTAAGTCACCGAAAAACTTAGAAAGATATTTCCTTTTTTTCTGAGATGAGATGCACAAATCACGAAACCGTTGTGCTCGGCCGCCATATATTTACATACTCTTTAGCATTTCAAGAGAGTCAAGTGAGTTCCTGAACACTGTTTGTATTACATTGTTAACTGATAGATAGAAATTCAATCATGTTTTTTCATCATTATTATTCATATTGTTGTGTTTTATCACAATTATATTAAAAATAAAGAAAGGAATTATACATCTCAGTGATTTGACTTACTTGGAGTGCTGTCCCCACCTTAATATGCAGTAATAAGCTTCCTAATCAATATTTAATTACTAGATAAGTGTTACAAAATACAGACATTTTTCATTTTTTTATTGCAAACAAACCATTTTTTATTCCTAACAATTTGCTGTTGTAAGAGCATTAGTGCATATTAAACAATGATTCATTGGTCCATTAATACATCGTAACTCTAACTTAACCACACATTGGTACGCATCAAGCTTACCAATATTAAAAATACTCCTTCTTAAAACTTTAACATACTTTGGAGAAAAATTAAAAATTCCAATATTTTGTTTCCAAATGTTTGTACCATACATTAAAAAGAGTTCCCGGTTTAAAATAATTTTCATTTCAAGGTAAAACTGGGATACAAGTAGAAGACATTGATAACATCAACAAGGAAGTACTCTCAAATCACTTATTAAATAAACCACACACATCCAATTTTAATTTAATTGCAAGTAAATCATATCTAACATAAACCGACAGAGATAAAGAATTCTGAAAAAAAAAATTGTTTGCCAAAAGACTCAACTACTGTGCATTTGTGTGGTTCCTAACATGAATAGACGTCAACTGATCGAAAGGAAAAGCATTGATCGTACGTATATTGAATCGAAAAAAATTATCATTGAAAATCATTTTCAGTTAATGCTGTTAGTTAATTTTACAAAAAGGAACCTTTTTTTAAGAATCAATACATCTACGTATTATTCCTAGAAAAAAAACTCCACTTTAAAAAATATTTTTTCTTCCAAGATCATATGGAGAAAAGAGATTAATACCAATATCAACACTTACTTGAGGTTAAATAGCTTTAATTTGAAGAAAGACTTAAACCATGTCTTTTACAACCCCAGAGTAGTTTTTAGCTTTCCAAAACTTTTATGTTATGAATGTGAATGGTTCCTCTAAAAAACGATCCACTTTGGAGGAAATGATACATTCCCCTGTTGATGACAGGAAGTATAAATAATTCGTTCACTGAAGGACATAAATACTGAAATAGAATATGTATTTTTTTTCGAAATAAGCAATTACATTGATCAATTTCATTGCAGGTTTCTGTGCAAGAGAAGAAGACCCACATTTGCGGTGGAAGCATAGTGTCATTTACTCACATTCTCACAGCAGGGCATTGTGTTACGGACAAATATGGAATAAAGTAAGTTGATGTTAAAATATTGATATACGAAAGCATTTCACCATAAAAAAATCCCATTCATGAACATTGTTAGTTATGTATCCTAAGAATTATTCGACTGTATGGATATTTTAGATGAGAGACAGAATAACGTTTTGCAACGAGAATTTCATAAATATTCTTATAAAATAGGAAGGTGATACTAACACATATCTTCTTCCTGTCCATTTCCCAATACCTAATGCTTATTTTTTTATTTATCTATATCAAAAACTATAGTAGTGTTGATATAGAAGTTTTTTATTTATAAAAAATGATTCATAATAACATAATGCATTGAAAAAAATCTTTTATTCAAAATTGGGATGATCTAAATTGCAGATAACACAAGATATCGTGTAAAATACATTCCCACAAAAATAAAAAACAAAAATATTCATCAAAATCTTAAACAATAAAAATCTTTCTACGTGTTTGTAACGAATATTAAACACGGAAATAGTAGCTAGGATACGGTCAAGTAAGTTAAAAAAACCATGGTAAAGGTTCGGTCCTATTCTACAATCCCTAGTGCTAAAATCATAAGAACGAAATCACAATTTTCAATACTTCAAACGAAACAGTGGATCATTATAATATTTGTTACGAATACCACACGAATACCACTTGACATGTTTTTTTTTTAAATTTTTGACGCCAGCATATGCCTACCGAAGCTATTCCCAATCTGATCAATGTAAACGCGATAGTCGTATACCGTGTCACATGTACACATACGCTACAAAGATGGTCCAAACGTAGGTAAACGGTGGAAGTCACAATGCTACCACTATCCGTTCTACAGGTAAACAGATTTCAAGAAGGCACTTTTTCCATATTTTTATGAAAATGCCGAAAACTATTCGACCGACTAACTTGAACTTATGTGTGCTAACACACCAAGCAATTCCTTATCTTATTCTCGTAAAATATTTTCTCGTGGTCACTCAGAAAAGTGACTCAGGAGGTGGGGGTGGACACCCCCTCATTGAGGGTGATTAGATGATGGGACTTAAATTTTCCATACAAATGTACTGATTATGTCTAATGATACTTAATGCAATGATTTTCATCACGAATCAATCGATTTAAAAGTGAGAAAAACCCAATTTTCCAAAAGGGGTGAAATGTTGAAGGGAGAGGCTCGCAGAGGGTTTGTTCCATTCATGAAAAACACGTAAATCATGTTCCTTGGACAAGCTCAAACAATCCTAAATGGTTGTGGAACATCTGAAATACCACTTTTCATAGGGTGTGGGGGTATAGGGGTTAGGGGTGGGTCTTCAGATATGGGTGATTTTTTATCTCAGCTTCTGGAGTGCACATTATCGAGTCTGTCTCTCCCCGACATTTTGAAGTGTGATATTTTTGCTCGATTTTCTCGAAAATTGCATTTCTCTTCACTTTAAGGGTGGCCCAGCGCGTTGGGGGCAGTTCAGACAGCATCCAGGAGTGTCTTGATAAAACATAGGAGCTTCCTCAGCCAAAATTTCACTCTGATACATTTTAAAATATAAAATTTATAGAGCCGCTAATTTTGTGGGGCAGTGTATGTAAACATCACCACAAAGATTGTTACAACCATGTATGTTGTCACTTTTCTTAACAGTCACTTCTCAATAGCGGACTGTTTTTCGTTCCCCGACCCACTCCTACAGAATTTAAGTAACGCGCGGACTTCCATTGGACTACAACGAACGCGGATTTCAATCGAGAAGACTCGCAATAACGGATAACATAGAACGTTCTTCCTCAGTTCATATAAGTACTTTTTCCATTGTGGTTCAGATAATGTTCTGCTCACTTTACAAACCTCTACAGATGATGTACTTCCATATGCAGATATTAATTCCATTTTGATACTGACCGACGAAACTTCTATTAAAGTACAGGAAACTTTTGTGTCCAAGGAATTGAGATAATTCCAAATGTCGATGGGTTTCCTCTAGATTTGCATTCTGTGATTTTGGTGTAGTGGAAAACAAAACGGTCCGGAAGAAAATTATACACCATTTTCCCTTCAAGATTATTTTATTACGAAAATCAATTTTTCGTTCTATTTTGAATAGTGAAAATTTCATATCTAAACGTGAATTTCGAAGATTCAATTGCTCTTATTTGTCGATAAATCAAAAAAAGATATAGATCCCAATGCTCTCACTAACGCTTTGCTTTTTTATATACAATTCTTGAACTTTCACTTTCCAAAAGCGGACACTTCTCAATAGCAGACAAATGTTTTAATCCCTTATTCATTATTGAGAAGTTTCGCTGAACGTCATTAAAGCCTTGCAATTCTCACTTCAGGTACTGCAATCTAACGGACACAACAGGAAGTTTATTCAGTTTGCCCTACTTCAAGCAAACATGCTCCTTTGTCAAAACAATGTTTATCACAATTCTTACTCCTATCCTGAGAATAGTCCTAGAAATTTTTAGATCAATTCTTAATTTACTATTTTTTATTTCGATGTCACAGGCACTTACTTGATAGTCCTTCTATTAGTCAAGATTTATGTTGTTATATGCTATTGATTTATAATTCTATTTTATGTACAGGAAAAGGCCCAGTCGATTTCAGGTAGGCGTAGGAAACGTGTTGGTTAGCAAACTGGAAATATACCAAGTAAAAAAGGTGTGGGTTCATAATGGATACACGCCAAAACCGAACCACGATATTGCTATATTATTGGTGAGTAACGCTAATCCGATATTACATTAAATCTTACTTTTAGACATAAATATTAGTCATTGTATTATTTATAAATTCCAGAAATTCATTCGAATATATGACGATTCCTCTAAAGAACATTACTTGAGTACCTCGTTTATGAAACTTATCAACTCTTGGAAGTGAAACTTCCGTATTTTGACACGAGAATCCAGGAAAGGCAACTTGCAGCTCGCGTCGACAAATCGGAGAATCACATTCAGAAGGAGACTGGTTTAATTTCTTATCCACTGGTGACGACTTAAATAATCAAGCAATCAGACATTTGTTACGAATAAAGCCTAGAAAATTGTTCTCTTCTTATTAAGCTTGGTATTATTAACTCATAAACTAACTCGTGATTTCTGGCAGCTGGATATATTACATAGAAGATTTGTGTGATACTTTCTCCAACAAATTAAACGTGAGTCCGTATCTACTTCCAAATAAGATAGCGCTCGTATAAAGGCCACGACATTTATAAAGTGCTCGGTAAGCGTAGATTCGCAAACAATTTGATATTTGAGTAAACCGACAAAGAGAAAAGGGCTCCCTTCTCGCAGCACCGGAAGACCTCGGTGAGGCGAGAGGAAAGGTCATTTTCTAAGCAATGATTTACATTAGGAAATGTTTGAATATTCGCGATGTTGATGTTATTCATTCGAATTCAATCATTAAATTCATAATTCCGTTTTTTTAGTATCAAGATTTCTACAGCTAAACAAATATAAAAAGAATTTGAATTCGTCAAATTATTATCACATGAATTAAAACATTACGAGCTCAAGTCAAAACCAACATATACAGAAACGTTATTTTAATATGTTTTAAAGTGTTCTAAGATTTTAAGAATATTATTTTGTGATTACTGGAACCTTTGATGTATTCCCGCTAAGGTATACTCTATTTAAAGTGTTAATAAATTGTCTGCTTTAATTGGTCGGTATTTAACATATTCCTTTCATATGGACAATTCGTAGCAATATAATATTTAAAAAGAGCAGTTACGTCTGGCGTTGTGTCACGAGGTGCAAATGTGCATATTGTGCGGTGCACACAGTAAATTTTTTTTGTGGGACTTTACAGCTCGTCGACATCGAGGTCATTAGAACCCTAAAATTCTGTACAGGTAGGGAAAATGCAGTTATGCTTTAGGGAGAGCCAACATGACTCTCCCCGCGTGTAGGACTCGCCGAATGACTCACTCATACCCACTACATTACAATTCAAAACTCAAATATCAACATATCTCAAAACTTTACGCATACCATTACAAAAATAAAAATAAAGTAAACAAAAAGGAGAGGAGAAGAAAATAAAAGATACCCTAGCGTCGGGATCAAAAAGAACAAGCGGTGACCAAGGAAGATCAGGAAAGAGAAAGGAAGGAGCCTCGCACAAGTGAAAGTAATGCCAGACTCAGCTCGGGGTCCCGTGCTTGCTAAACACGTACTTACTAGATCCCCTGGGGGAACATAGTAACTCATGCAGTTCACCAGTCTTGACACGTAACACTCACTTTCACTTCAGAGAGACATAGTTTTTCCAGATCAGTTAACTGCACAGTTTAACTGACTTTGTTACTAAAGATGCGACGGGAAGAGATTTGGTGCGGTATCCTCCGCATTCCGAAATAAATTATTGTTGACAATTTTATTTTTATACCATCTTTTAAGTAGACTTCAAAATATATTTTTACTCGCAACGTCTCAACAGCTATTTGTGTCATTGTCAGTTTGTAAGTTTGTACTCTGTGAGTAAAAATAAAATTTTACGTCAACTAGTTGCCGAAACTATTATCAATATCTTAATAACATTTCATTTAATACGGAGGACAGTAGGGGTTTGATTTCTAAAAGGTCTATTAAAACACTTACTTGTCCAAGGAATTTTACATGTACATCGGACGTTTATTATTTCAGCTTAAGAATGTGCTGGTGCTGAATCCATACGTCCAACCTATAAATCTTTGGCGCCTTGAACCAGTGATGAAGACCCAAAACTGCTTAATTAGTGGATGGG
Organism: Laupala kohalensis; assembly: GCA_002313205.1. Lineage (NCBI taxonomy): Eukaryota > Metazoa > Arthropoda > Insecta > Orthoptera > Trigonidiidae > Laupala > Laupala kohalensis. Next base: position 342,473 of record NNCF01125900.1, on the reverse strand, counting down.
GTGCCAAGGAAAGTGTAAGTTGATATGAAAAGTATAGACAATTTATGAACTATTAACAGTCACACAAAAACTGCACGTTGAAAAAAAATCCGTCATGGTAGAATCCGTCATGGCTGACTAGAAACGCATGTTAGGTGCGACAATCCTATGTGAGACAGACAGAACTCTAAGTCATTAATTCGAGTTTACTTTGTAAAAGTATGCGCTTGGCCTTGGCGAGGTAACGCGAGCACTCCGCGCTCATTGAGTGCAAAAATCGCTTCCACCATTAAATCAAAACTACCTGCGTTTGGAACCTCAATATCAAATTATTGCACAGCCCCTTCATTGAACCTCGAACGAGACCCTCCTTTTCTATGTACAATTTCTAAAGTTAAATTTATCTCTTTTTTTTTAAATTGAGGCTTTAGGGCTTGCCAACGTTATCATGAAGACGTCTTAAGAACTAGTTAACAATATGGTAATTTTTTCCAAATAGTGTCTGTTCAATGAATTAGGTTCATTTATTTACTAATATCTCTCAAGTTAAATTACCTTCCATAAGACGTGCAAACAAGGAATTTTAAATCACATTTTTTCGTTCCCTTTCAAATCATTATTTATGTTTTCCTTCTTCCAGGGTGGAAGTGCCACCAACCATTTGCTGTACACATACATACCAGTGCGAGATACAACTGAATGTAGAAAAGCCTATGGGTATTTGCCAGATCATCCTATCTGCGCTGGAGCGTCTCTGAAGGATTCATGCCAGGTAAGATAGAGTTGGAAATGTATTCTCAAAGTTATCATTTATGATGAGAGCTCATCGAGTAAATTTTCTACTACTAAACTTGATGCTTTCAGCTTTTCCTTTGTAATCCTAATCAAAATTAAAAACGAAATGTTTAATAGTACCAATAAATTCGCATACTTCCTTGAGATGTAAACTTCATGATACTACTGTTTATGACAAGACGTCGCTGAATATTACTTTAATTATATCTGCGTTTGAGGTATATCTACACAAACAATATTTCTAAAGTATGTGACCGTGCAATTATCCAATGTTAATAGACTGTGATATAATAAATTATTTCAACTTTTAAAATATGTCTTCATGGAATTTGCAGTCATAAGCATATAGTCAGATTATGTATTATATATGTTGAACTTAAAGATAAACGCATGTGGCTTCATTGTTGTCTTTTGCTTGAATTTATGCGTTGTGGTACGTGTAAAAAGTTATGTTTGCAACAAATTAACCATATCCATCACTGATACGTTAACCACCGCTAACCTAACCTAACTGAAGGGGGGCACCAGTACACATTCAGAGCAACAGATGGGAAACGCCAATAGTAAATCCACTACTAACTGTGCAGTGTGCGATATGCAAGAATGATGCAAGCTTATTATTATTTTCTTTCTATTTATAATAGCAATATTTGTGTCTGTATTGAATCTTACGCGATTATGTATATTATCTTGTTTACCTTCGGTTTTGCTTTGAGTACTAACTGACCAACCGACCGACCGACCGACCTCAACCATATACTTACATATGATATAGACCCAGCGGTCTTATTTACCGGTTGTCCGAAGGGGAAAACAAAGTTTGGGATCTCAGTCTCTCTTGCTCAACGACTGGGGTGGGGGGATTCGATTCTCTTCTCTGATTGCACTTCCAACGAATGTGTGAGAGAAGGGCGATACAAAACAGTATTACCACGGACAACTCACAGCAGAGATCGCTGGACCTGTATTATATGTCATCCACGTGGTCATACGCATTTATTTTCCAATGTACTTGTAAATCCATTACTCTGCAGGGTGACAGCGGTGGACCTCTGGTGTGCGACGGATTACAAGCAGGCATTGTGTCCTTCGGGTACCAGTGTGGACTGGCCGAGTATCCAGGCGTTTACACAGACGTTGGAGGCTATTTGGAATGGATTGATGACGTTTTGACAAGCGTTGCCTCTACACGTCTAGAAAATGCCAGCTTCCTCTGCTTATTGATAACGTTTATCTGTGTTATTAAGGGATTTTGATAGGTCAACTCACTAGACTACTCGCTCATGAGCGCTCGATTGAAATGATCCGTTCTCCAGAATGAGACCTACTGCTGAAGGAAACTATAGCTACAAGTGTTCTTTCTTGAACATTAAGTACTCAGAAGAAAGACATGAAAACAAAATATAACAAATTTTTGTTTATATTATAATAAAAAACGGTTTTCTCTTACTTAGCTGCAAAAATATCAAAAATATATTGACTATTTGTAAAAAAAACTTCCCAACAAGATCAATTGCGTTGTTTTACGTAGATACATCTCTATGAAACACGATTTTACTTTTTAAAATCACATTGTTTGTCATCATAAACCATAAAATTTATACTTATTGCAATAAAATTTATTCATTGTTATCAATGGAAGAGAAGACCATTTAGTTGAAAAAAATTAAACACTATCCCTTTTCTGGTGCAAACCAGAACCAAATTGAAATTTATTCTAAGATCAACACAGGGAAATACTATCAAATTCAGTTTTTCATTTATTACTCACAAGGAGACTCATGTATGTTTTTTTTCGAAAGGCAATGTCAAAGTATTCGAAAAGTTCAAAAAAGAAAAGAATCCAAGTAGACTATTGGGGCTGATAAATATGATAATGAAATAAATGGATTCGGTCAGCATTTGTATGTTTTTGTTTCAATACAACTTTAAACGCTGTGCACTTTGGATACCTAATTCCACAGGAAAATTGTATTGAGGTCTTTTTAGATCTAAGTTGACATGGTTATTACTATTACAGAAAAAAAAGATATTATAGATTTGCAAGTGTTTGAAATGTTGAAACAACTATGATTAATCTTTATGAACTATGTAAAGTATTCTCTGAGATGCAAAAATATATTATGTGCTTAAAAGAGAAGACCTGATAAGGGACTATAAAAATTATAAATTAAATATTAAAAATGACTAGTAAAACTCCGTACTAAGATGGAGTTAAATGTGTCTTTTACCAAGTAATCCATAAATAGATAATGCAAACCTCCAAATGAGAAAACAAACTAATCTTGAGAACCGTTCATGACCATGGAAAATAATTTTAGATGTATGTATCATTTTCTTATCATGCATAAATGACCTATCTTCTCAAGTATTATATTCTTCATTATGTGTAATTGGTTACATCAGCTTGTTCACTATTATTACACTTTCTCATCTACAGTACACTCGCAAAATTTAGCGTGTTGCGAGACTCATCGTGTTAATAAAGTCATAAAATGCCATTTGGTAGATTTCAAGTTAAATAAAAATCTCATTTTATTGCATCCATACCAATATTTGATATTACTTTTAAATTAAATAATTACAAACAAAAAATATACATTGTAAAGCAGACAATTATCTAAATTGTCACTGAAAACAACAGAACAGATAAGTCGAAAAAGTTAACGTTATTCTCAAGATATAGCAATAAATCCTCAAATTTACAATGTGGTACAGAGATAATTTATTGTCAAAACATTTTTATGTTATTATGAGAGATTTAATTGAATATTTATTTCATTTATTTTTAAGGCGAATTAAACAAATAAATTTTAAATAAAAGCTGTATGACATAAAATTGTTTTTTTTATTTATAATATGATGTTTTAAAAATATAATTTAGATTGATAACTCTTTTTAGTATTGTCAAAAATATAACATCAGTTGATCAAGGGAAAAAAAGAGATAAACAAGGAAAAATTTAAAAAATATAAACAAGCAGGGTATCAAAGAAAAAAATGTGGAAAGAATGTACTGAGTCATAACAGAAACGAAATCATTGTAGAGATTTCAAAAAATGTATTTTGTGTTCCTCCAGCATTAATGCATAAAGAAATTATGAAATTATGATTTTTAAACACTATACTCAGAATAATCTATAGTTCGATAATAACTTGTACATGTAATTTTTTGCTTAAAATTACAAACATATTGACATTATATATGTATTATAACTCGCAGCTAACTTTTTATCTTATCTAGGAACTTTTGCTGAAATTTTTGAATCCGCCTCTGCCTTAGGGCCCTTGATCGGAATTGATGGGATGGTCCCTTGCTTGCTTCCGGAGAGTAAATTAGTTTGTTTTTTTTCCTCCACGTGGTCATACGCAGTTTGTACTGTTTTTTGACAATAAATTTATTATTATTATTATTATAAACTAGAATAGCTGCAAATTAAGAAGCCATTTGAAGGAGTCATGTGGAGGTAATGAGTTTTAATTGATAATTCAATATATACTATGTACAGAAGAAACATAGTTGAGACTTCAAAACATACAAAAAACTGTGACTTTTTCTAAGATTCTCCATTTTATTTGATAACAAAACTTAGTGATTAAAACCTTTACCCATTATTTTTTAAATGTTGTTTTCATAAACAAAGTTTATTTTTATTTTTCCATATCCTTACATTATTTTTTAATTACCCCTAACTTCATTGGGGAATGAAAATGAATATTAGTCGATTAGAAGTATTTAGTTAGACTTCTAAGATACTGTAAGACAATAAAAAATTAAAATATGTATTTAAACTGACTTATATTAGGCACATCTGAATCTGCTACATTATGATTTGCGAGGTAATATCCGAAACCTGTATCTTTTCATCACATCACTTTTATTTACAAAACTTTGAATGTATAAAATGTACTCAGTTTATGGTGATTTTACATGACTATAGTAAATAAAAACAGAAGACAGATATTTTGAAAAATATTAATATAAATTTATATCATTTCATTACCATATACACTATTTATATATTACACCGTTCATTTCTATATCACACATACAAAATCTGCATCTTACAATACAAATATACACCGGCTAAACCACCATTTCATTAATTACCATTGAAATTCTTCCATACAAATTATGTTATCACTTTATTTAAAAGAAAATGTTGGTAATTTATATTTTCAATCATCATATGACTTAATTGTTTATACTCTACTCTCTTGTATGATTCAATTTTCTGAGTAACTTAGCCTAGCTGTTATAGTAACAAAGAAATGAATATCTAAAATTGTTAATAAAGGGTTAGATTCTTATGTACTTGTTCAAGCCCTGATTTTCAAGAGTTCAACATTCCAATGTTGAATCCTTCTGCAAAATGAAAAATTATTATCATCAAAATCATATCCGCAACTAACTTCAGAACAAAACAAAAAAATTTAAAATAATACATAAAGTTGAGACAAAATGTTCGAATTACAAAGTTCTAAAATACATATCTTACAACTCTGCTCTTTATTTTACAGGCTTATATTTTGATGCATTATGTCTAAAAACTGATGATATAGTTACAAAAGTAGTTGATTTCATCAACCCATTGTGGTAATTTAGAATGTAGTGAGGTTCAGGCCATGAAGCATGCTCTTTTACCAAACCACTCTTCATGGGAAAGGATGATAGGAAAGAGTTGGGAAACCGAGGAGTCTGAAGCTCTTATACAGACATTTGTCTGACTGAGAAAGCTCTACCAAAATACCTCACCAAATTTGGCTCAACGGAGGATCGAACTCGACTCTCCCTCTCAGTAAAACGTTGAGAGTGAATATGTTACCAATATGCAACCCTAGTAACTACTTTTAAATTACCATGGATATAACACAAACTATTTTTTACATTTAAAATAACGTTTAATTAGGAACGTTTTAATTATTTTTTACGTATTTTGTGATGGTAATCTTAATCATTCATTACCTAGAAGTCCACTCCAGGGTTCCTGAAACTGAGAACTACTCCACTGAAGGGAGCGTGGTAAGTGAATGAAGAGGGAAATGGGGTTGGATTAAGGGGTGACGTGCGCGTCCAGCCAGCGCTGCATGTCGGGTAAATTCTCACTACCCCATTCTGCTTCTTCCTTGATAGCTTTAAGCGCTTCTTCCACGACAGATTCTGCAGATCCCCATTGACCCATGCGAGACACGTACAGCTCAGAGACCTGAAAATAGAGCACAGCGTGTAGTTTTGTATAACTGTGTCTTGAGCAGTTTCCATTGCTTCTCTACACATACATATGCGTTATTCTAGCAAAATTAGAATTTTTCCAGGGCATTTTTCGGAGAAACTGGAAGCCGTTTTAATACCTTTCGTTGATTCCGTGGTGTTTAACAAGGTGTTTAGATCGTATTCACCATGGTTTATCCTAAATGTAAGTAGTCTGGATTTGCACGGTCACACGGGGTGAGCATAACTTTTTAGCTAAAAATTGTTGGCTCTTTTTTCACCTTCTTGGTTATATTTCCCAAACAGCGTATGCTATTTAAAACTATTACAATTATTATTAAAGAGCATTATATTCTGAGACGATTAAGTACCTTGTATTTGATATTTGATTCAGAGGTACAGACAAAAGTTGTAGGAAATTAAATTTTACTTCAAGAAATCACCAACATTTTCAAAATTAATCTTTAGTAAATTTATATGAATATATCCAAAATCATTTTACGGAAATTTCGCTTGGTCGCTCACCGTGCTTACACATGATGTTAGTTTTGTTCAGTTTGATAGTGAATCAAGTTTAATTGAGTTTTAATTGTGTTAACGACTATTATTTCCAAACCACACTGTACAATACCAGGAATAATTGAACAAGCGGTCCTATGAGAACCACTGATACCTGTAGAGCGTTGACTAGACGAATGAATTCTAGGTAACTCCGGACCGTAGCAGTGTTGCCAAATACATACAGCACGGCTTGGAAAAGTTAGTTGGCAATGGTTAACCATTCAGAAAACGATACATGACGGTTCCAATAAAAATTGTGAGTAACAATAATTTTATCAACAGTCAATCCTTTTACTAAAAAGCATAATGAAAATTACATCATTTTCAATTCCTGCAAACGACAACACTTCCGATCCAAAGTGTTTCAACACAGAAAAACTATTTTTTGCAGTATTAATAACATCTGACATCGTTCGAATAATGCCAATGCAGAATCTTTCCGAAAGTTAACCTCTCATGTGACACACGAGAGAATCAAAACACAAATAATACGGGCTCCATCGACGCAAGCTATCAGTATTCAGGTTTAAAATTCATTAAATGTGGAAAACAATGGAAGAATAATTCCTTGCTGTACACAAGAAAATTCAATGTACCTCAACAAGCTGAATGATTAACAACTTTTAATCGAAACTAAGAAAGGTGTCTTAGTGCTTGTGCACTCGTGTTACCAATGACAAAGTAAGTTCTTAAAAAATGAAAAGCTTATCATATCATGTCTGTCAGTACAAAATATCTTACCAGATCAAGACCTTCCTGTGTCTTGAATTGAGAAATAGTTCGAGAGATGAAGAACTCCCACAGACCAGGTTCTTGTGAACACCTTAGGAAAAAAAAAAATTTACACGATATTTAGTCATCGTAGTATTATACACACCTGGTATTCTCAAATAAGACACCATTCCAGTTCAAACTTGCCAAAAAATTAGTGTAATTTATTTTGATTTACTGTTTACCATAGAAAATTAATTGTAATGCATGCAATTTAAGGTAAGTCATCGTCAGGGTTTCAGTTGGGACTGAACAAATTTCTTCATTGTTTTATAATCAGGGTTCGGATCGATAAGCACTAAAAATTCGAAAAATATGTACAAAAATTTTGAAAATATGAACTAAAAACTTCAAAATACGCACTTAAAATATATGCTAAAATTTTTAAAATATGCATTAAAAATCCAATTAAATGCCCTAAAAATTCGAATGAGTTTGTTAAAAAACAAGTTACGTATGCATCTCCTTATTACTAAGAAAGTACAATTGTAAATTGGGTTAGTTGAATAACACCACTGAGGCCGTTCATACAGCCATATTTCCATAATAAACGTAACTTTTATTTTATTGCAGTAATTTCACCTTCAAATTCGAGAGTTCAAACAAAAATCTTCAAAAATTTGCATTTATATGCAGTATTAATAATAATTTAAATGGCCAAAATGCTAGAAATCAATTCCTCACAGCCATAGGAAGTCAGGAAAAACATGCAAAACATGCAATATTTGAGCCCTATTTATAATAAACATCAAAACTAAAATCTTCCAAGAGTTAATACCAGACAAGTTCTTAACCAATGCAATATTTTCCACTAAAATCTAGTAATTTTTTTCATTACTGTCAATTTTGGTTCTCTGTGGCTAAAAAATAAGTGGTAAATATCTATAAAATTGTTCATAAATTCACCTAATAATATAGATAGATATGAGATTTTCGAATATAATACCAACTTTAAGAACTCTGAGTCTATACACGAATGAGTATCGCAGCAAAATATTTGTTTAAATTATAACATAGATTCTCGTATTTTATTTTTAAAATGTGTGAATATGGGTTCGAATGATTGTTTAGCGGAAAATTAAATCTACGTATAATTTAGTTCTGGATTCATATTTAGTCTTCCCTCTAGTTTCAGGTTGTTGATGTGAGTGAAATGTTTCGCAATATACTGGTATATACTGATTTAATCCTATGGAATGAGGAAGACACGGTGTTGCTGTATTGTTTATTCAGCTTATGACACTTTCACTCTTAATATTAACCTATAATGGCAGGTTGACAACGTCCCAACAATCTTTTCATGCCTGATTGGAAGTTTAAGCGAATATATTCAATAATGAACCGAATAAACTGAATACAGTCTAATATGCAGACTCTTTCATTCCAACAGTTTTTACTGAAATAAAGTCACAATAGTTGTGAAGATGTGGTCACATTGTGTATCGCAACATGAACTCGCATGTCATTCTTACCACTCCTTCACGCTGTCCCAGTTGTCCGAAAGGAATTGGAAGAGTGAGGCGTGGCCATAAGCGTTGCCTGAAATAACGTTAGCTATTTGGCGAACGTCCGATACTGTGAAGTTGGTCTCCGGTTCCAAGATGGATGCATTCAGCAATCTGCAAGAGAAGATACGATCGTTAGAAATGCTAAATGTCAAACTGTTCATGCAAATAGTCTCGAACTCTAACTAGAAGGAATCCTGGATAACGCGAATATTAGATGCTCCATGGCATCTTGACACAAGAACGAAATGATTTAGTACACACCGCGCCGCAGTAGAGTCAGTGCACCATTAACTTGACCCGAGAAGTCCATTAACGTCCGTAAAGTCCATTTCTGCGTCCGAGAAAGTGAGAGGTTCATTGGAAAAATATTATTTTGTGCGGAGCTATTTGTGTGCCATAATAACAAAACTGGAAATAGTCATGTACGACGGTCTACTGCAGTATTAATGTTCAGTGAACTGGCGGTGT
>NNCF01125900.1:276615-332782 GCA_002313205.1 Laupala kohalensis | reverse complement strand
TATATATATATATATGCATATATTCAGGGTATAGAGTAAAATTTTCGTGACTCTCGCACCACCTCCATAAATGAGATGAAGTAATGCGAGTATCAAAAAAGTTGTTTTGAGTTCAATTCAAAATCAAAATATATTGACGAACCCATTTTCTTCTTCTCTCTCGAAATATGTGAATAATAGAGTGCAAGTTGAAACGCGCAAGCTTCTTCTGATTCGCCAAGAAAATGTTTAAACATTTATTATTCCCACAGCCATTTCCTAAAACTCACGGATGTCAACGAGAAGTCAATCATGGTGGGATGGTAGAGGTTAAATAAGAAATTTTGAGGCAAGTGAATCTCTCAATTTCTGTGTGACAAACGCGGAGGTAGTTCACTATGAAATATTTGGTAATTCAGAGATGTATTAAAAAGTTTAGCAAGTATTTCACCAAAGATCGCAATTCTTTTTCTGTGTTTGTATTCTGATTTTGTGTATAATCAAAACATATTTATTCCTTTGTCAAGTCTACCTTTCAATGCGACTTGCATCCCTGGCGCATCCTGCCACNAAGAGACAGCCCTCTCGGAGGGGAAGTTAAGAACGCGATCCAGTCCAAAGTCCCACTCTTCGTCGGAGCCCCAGGAGAACACAGGGCACAGGTACAAGTCAGCCACTCTGCGACACACATTTCGGGATACGAAATAATTATGCATTCGGATACCTCACACAACTAAAATTGAAATTACGTCTATTATGTTTAATAATAATAATAATAAAATATAATTAACAGCTTAACAAACAGACCTTTACATTACATAATGAATGTAATTAAGCAATAAAATTGCCAACTTCTATGAATTCAAGTAATATTCGAATGAATATGAATAGCGACTATTTGCTGTAAGAAATACAATAAAATAACACAAAAAATTACAATATAATAACACAAAAAATACAATATAATAATACGATAATATTCGTTCCACACACCTGATGCAGAAAGAACAGAATAGCGCCAAAAGAGCAAGTAAATGGAATCGATAGCCGATGGTGGCGGTAGATTTAAGTTTAAAGAAATCCGAAAGTACTGCCAACATAACGCGGGGTAAACTTATCATTACCATGATGCCGAAGTAAAAGCGTTGGCTACATTGTATACAAGCCCTGTACCAACATCAAGCCAATTAGACTGGAAATAAATATTTCATCGTGAAGAGACTAATTACAAAATGCCTATGCTCACGCTGAGGACAATTAACTAATTTGCTATAAGTTTACAATAAACTAATAAATACAGTGCGTTCCCATTCATTTTTTAATTACATTTTCTCTTAATAAAGTTACATGACTGAGTATAAATAGTTCTATTATGACTCCATGCGCAATTTAAACTGCATTCTCGATTTCGATTCATCTATTCACTCGTGTTTCATTGAAGGAGTTTTTGGGATACTCACGGGTTCCCTTCTTCAGGGTCATCCATGGCCATCCAGCGCGCGAATTCTTGCTGCGCTTGTTCGCGGCACGGCGCGCAGCCAGCTGCGCACAGCGAGTACTTGGCGAGAGCGCGCAGAGTGGCCACAGGGTCACTGCGGTCGCGCGGATCCTTGGGCGCAGGAGTGCCTTGGGCAGCCGCTTGCGCAGAGAGTGACGCGTGCAAGGGCTCCACCAGTTGACACACGTACGCCTACACGCAATGCTCATGAATCATCGTATACATTCATAATTTATGCCACAATAATTCTATATTATAATTAATAACTTGTGTCATAAATAATTTATGCGAGAAGAACACGCCTTAGGGTTTTCCGCACGTTTGCATGATCCAAAGTAATACGCGTGTAGTGTTCGTACAAAGCTCTTTGCTGTACGTAGACACGCCAGTAATGCTCATAGAGTCTATATGACTCGGAAGCAATTTAAAAAATCACTACATTAATTAGTTACGCTTCTTCTAATTTGTTGAATATGAGCTTTGTGTCAGAGCTACTTATAGATCTCACTTCGCCGATTCTCTAAGGGCAAAGACGATTTTTGAGAAATGTCTGTTATGGTTGTTATCACTGGTGCGGCAGATATGTCAAAAATAGTAACAAACTGCAAATGACCACGTGGAGGACAGTAAGTTAATTTAATCTTCGGAAACAAGCGAGGGATTATTCCTTTTAAAAAAATGTTTTCATTTAATGTATTATTTATGATGTGGCAACGCCTATCAATTCCGATCGAGGTGATTTTAAAAAATGGAAAAAAATAGAGGTACTGTTCATAACAGTATAAATGTAGTTTAAAATGCATAAAGGAATGTTAAAAATTTTAAATAATAAATTATACTAATAATGCATTAATGATAAAATATCCAATGGGTTGAATCTTTATCACAATTTTATTAATTAATTAATGAATTATAGTACCTCATTCGATGGCGATGAAATTTCTTAATGCACTTATGATACTAATAGTGATAGTATAAAAAATAAATACCGAGTTTAAACAAAGTATTTGTTAAAAAGAATTACATTTAGAGGAAGTAAATAATCATAACTTTTATCACTATATATTATTGGGAATATTCAATAAACTATTGTTAAGCAAAGCAAGATGTAGAAGATTCGTGTTCTTCGCTGCATTCCCCACACCCACCTGGAACTTGTCGCCCACAGGGGTGCCAGCCACTTGGCGTCCCACGTGATCGACCATCGTAAAGAACGTGTCCCACACTGCGAACTCTTCTTCACGAGGCAGGAACAGCGTCATGTCGAGGGCTGTGGCAGCGGGCAGCTCCCCGGCCAGAGCCAAGTTCCACGAGTCATGCAGCAGTTTGGCCCGCGTGCCCACATCCACTGAAGGCAACGAGCTGTCGGCGGTGGAGCGTTGCAGGTATTCGGAGAGAAGAGCCCAGTTGGTGGCGTCGTAGTTCACCATGTACATTCCTACAACACATAGAAATTCCGGCTCATGGAGAAAGCTTGGTTGACGGCGCAAATGGACACGTAAAAGTAGGTATAAGGCCGGATGCACACTGGGAAGAGAAATGTGTAGCGGTCAAGAATTTTGAGACGGGGACCTATAGGAGCTTTCAGGCTATACGCTCCCATTGGTCTCCGTCGCTAAACTCCTTATTAAACATTTAGTACGATTTACCCTCTCATTCTTGAGAGTTTTTCTTCCTTAAATAACCATTCTTGTAAAAATATTTTTAACTGGTATTAGTGGTTTGGTAACATTGGCGTTTGACATTCATTATTATCCTTTATTCCCTTGTTTCACTAAACATGTTTTTTTTTATTTTTTGAAATCATATCTGATAATAAATTTACTAATTTGAGGGATGGCAGATAAAATCAGATTTCTTCGATGAGATGTATGGAAATATCTCTCAGATGACATGGAATATATACTCACCGATCTCGTTGGGGTTGACAATGATGAATTCCTTGGGCCCCGCGGACAGTCCACGCAATGTGAGTGGTCGACTGTAGCGCGTGAGCCAACCAGCGTTGCTCACTGCCCCTAAGTCCAGATCGCCTTGAGTCAGCAAAGGCAAAGGCACGAACCACAGAGGCCCTTCGTCTGCTCCCGCGCGCGGTCGCTCTCGAACGAACACGTGCTGCGAATTTCACGAAAAACAAATGTTCTGGTTGATAAACAGCAGACACAAATTGTAATGTCTTAAAAGTATGTCATTTAACAGGCAACTTTATACAGTTCATACAAGCTGCACCATGCTTCAATAGCGGCTGCTCAATATCGCGCGAAATGTTCATATACCAATTAATTTCATAGGACAGAGATTGGTTGATAAGTAAGTTCTTGCCGAAGAATGTATTTTCTTTACAATTCGCGAGACAAGTTTTTTGAAAACAAATAATACAACATAAAATATTGAATCGTATTCAGTGATAAAGATAGTAGTTGCATTTATTTTTATTAGGATTACTGTGAAATATTTGGGGAGGTTCGAGCATTTGGCATTGCATTACCTCAATAAAAACCTTAAATTATTTTCTTCGTTTTAGAACATGGTTTAAATAAAAGCTTGTTTTATTATTATTTTTTTCTTCTTCAGTATTAAAATTTGTTCATTTATTAGTCGTAATAATCTTGCTTGCATGTATGTAAAACTAAAATAACGTTTTATACTCAATCGTTTATTTAATATAAATAATTAACATAAATTTAATAGCATCAGAGTTTATTTAGGTTAGACACCATAATATTGTATTGACATCGAGTTTATATATGTGTGTCAAATTTCAGCTCAATCGGTTGGGGGGAACTGGTTTAAAAATCAGTTGCAAGATTTGACCCAAACATACAAAATAACTAACAGATTAAGTTAAATAAAAGATAGTAAAATACATTTTCAAGAATTGTTGAGGTTAGGTTAGATATTCACCAGTTTCATGTACTTGCCAACGCTTCGGAATGTTTTATTTCCTTCCTCAGGACTTATACATATTCAATTTGTTTACATATTCAAACAGTCTGTTCTCCTATACCAGACCTCTATGCTGGAGCATCTTACACAATTTCTTTTGGAATAGTTTTATATCGTAAATAAATTAAACATGTATGAGACATGAGGAAGAAAATACATTTTCCGGAACGTTGGCAAGTGCATGAAGTTGGTGAATATCTGACCTTACCTCAACAATTCATAAACATTATTTAATATTGGCGTCAATAATTTCTCATCTGATTAAAGATACCTTACTGGCTCGTCTTGGCAGTTTCAGACAATATCACCAATTTAATAAATATCCATCAAACTGAATAAATTTCATCTCACCTGCTCTACCTCCGCCGTAGCGTCGTTGTAGTTGCGAGTGACGGAGACCGCCGGGAACCGATCGCGATGTGTCCAAGAGGCGTAGGCGTCCGCCAAGCGAATGTCTCTGGGGAGAGTCTCGTCGTGCCAACCTCGCTCTCCGATGCTGCCCAAGAGTTCAGCCTCTTCCCACACGGAGAACTGTCTGAACAGGCAGATTAAGGTAACATGAACGTGCCAGGTGCTGGTCAAGTACGTAAACATTTATGAAACTTTCAATAATATTATTATGTTAATATTAAAAATACTCATTATAATGTATGAATTATGGTATATTGAAAACTGTGAATCATTAATTATACCGTTTAAATTGAAATAATGTATTTGAAGAATAGAAATGAATTCTTTAGTGTTGCGACAGTTTGTGTGGAACAACTTCCTTTAATAATCCCAAAACAAGTTAAATTTTGTACTGTTATTTTCTATATTAAATTTGAGTCACGTATGATAATTTTTTATATCGATTCCATTATAAATTCCACAGGAATTTATTTCACAACTGTCCCGCCAAAGGCTTTATCCATAAGAGACCGTATATTTTCAAGATTGTTTTATTCAAATATGTCCAACTTTTATGAGACATATAACAGATTATTCTTTCTTCTTTTTAATTCAGAACATTCAAAAACTGTCGCTGGATTGCTCATACTGCCTTCACATCCCAATTTATTTCTGCATCATTCGGTTGAAGCTGTTCCCGGATATATAGGATGTGGGTGTATGGAGGTGCAGAATCACACCAAGCACCCTCACCACGAAATGAATACTTTCCAATTTTCCAAAAAAAATGTCAGTTCAGAAACTTTTTGATCAATAATATTTTTAAATGAGTGTTATGTGATCCTTGATGCGAATTTATATTAATTTGTATATACTTTTTGTGACAGAAATGAAGATATTATTTTATCTATAATTTTTCTATCATCATTCTGTTGAGTCTATCATTATCACAAAGATATAATATTTAACAACTTTTTTCACACACTAGACATACATATTCACGGATTTTAGCTAGAATTTTCACCTTAATCAGGTGTTTACTTAAATACGGTAAACGTCTAATAAAGGTCAAATTTCTGGCCGAAGCGTAATTATAATAAGAGTGTATAATTATAATCAGTGTCTACAAAAAATCGTTAAAGTTATTTTTAATTATAAATATGTTATAATACTTTGATATTAATAATAAGTATTTTTGCGTTATTTTCAAACTGCATCAATTTGAAAAAACAATATCAAATTACATATAGATAAGTTGTTATTTATATAATTAAGAAATTAACATCTCACAGATTTTATAAAACGTTTCAGCTTTCGCCTTGGTCAGTTAGGAAGATACTGCAGAAAAAAGATGATAACTAGAGTGTCTTCCCGACTGACGAGGGTGAAAATCGAAAAGTATCAGCTCTTTGATTCAATCTATATACTAAGGTAGTGAGTCCACAAAATGATACCTTTCTTGCATGAAGTGTTGTAACCCATCTTTAAATGTTCTCTCGGTTATTGAGTTGTTGATCATTCGTAGAACCCATTGAGCTGCAAAGGAGAAAAAAAGATGAGTAAGTGATAGTCATTACGTTTGGTTTCATCTGATTCACGAGTAAAGCAAAAGTTAAATACGAAACAGACAAGAACGTGAATAAGGCAGCCTTTAATTCATTCCAGCCCAGTTTCCTCTTATTGAAGTTTCTCTGATTCATAAAACTTTTGTGTTTCATCTGTTTGACTCTGTAAGTTAACTATATTAACTATAAAAATTTATGGATATATTTTGTTAGCAGTACATATCTAAAATTTACCTAAACACATCTTAGTCTCTGTTGAACTTTTCCTTTTCAATACAAAAATACTCAATTATTTTGAAAGTTAGGGAAAACGTACGCACGTAATATGACATATACATAGAAAATTACATGGAAGCGTTATGGGTTTTAATATCAAGTAATTTATTTCACGATAGAATAATCTGTCAACTTGTATATGTGCTAGGAACTTTGTTGTTGGCGTCAAAATTACGTATTTTGTAATATATCGCAAAATTCAACATGCGTTTTATGATCAGAGAGTACACGAGTATTTTTAGTTGATTCAAGTATGTTTCATACTGCCATGATTCGTCTTTTATACACGGGAGACAATTTGACCGTCTTATTATAATTTAAAAAAAAAGAAATATAATTCACATATACACAAAAAAACAGTTGCCCTTTCATGCAACTCTTGAAATAACCTCCAGACATTGAAAATCATTTCTTGACCCAAATAAATCTCAGAAATAAAATGAAAAAAAATTACATTTGTTTTCAAAAATTACGTTTCTAGAAGGGGGTGAACAATAAAATACTTACTCTTCATGAGACGAATAGTCTCCTTCTGTGATTTGACTACTGCGTACGGATGTTTCTTCGAATACTCGTAGTACAGACTGTGGTCACGAGTAGCAAGGTTACCAGGCTGAAAGGACACAATTTGATCAATTTTACATTTTTATTCTCGATTTCTCGATTCTCGGTTTCAAATTCGATTCTGATTCCTTTAAACAGGTTTTTATATTATATCTCCATACGTATCTAAGAAACAAAATTTACATTTCTGTGTCAACAGCACGTTTTTACACTGTCAGTAACATTTGGTTTCTTATTATTCTTTAAAACTATATCATTGTTTTATGATCTTTATTTGCATTCAATGAGTTCAATTCAATACGTAACCCCAGATCTATCAGACTTTTTCCCAGCCCTACTCAGCCTGAGTGCCGCGTATATCCTGGGGTCAAACCGACAGGTGCGAGATGCTGGCCACATCTCATCGTACTAGTGCCGAGGCCTAGTAATTGCGGAGCTCTGCCCTCCGTGAACCCTTTGAGCACCTTCGAGGCCTGTTGTGGGGGCAATTTGACTTTTTGACCCCAAGATCTATCTAATAGTATTATTGCTTGTCTTTTCTCATTTATCTTTCATCTGTTCTGACCTTCGTTTATACTTCGAGTTGCCATTGATTGATTAAACAGAAAAGAGTACTTAAGCACATAGTACATACAGGTCTCAACGTAAAATGCAGATAATAATAAACGCATTGTGCGTTTTATCATCAATCCCCAGTATAAAGGAAAGGAACTGTCGGTACATTTAAAAAAAGTCAGAAAATGTCCATAAAATAACACTTATAGTAATATTAAGGATATTTAACCAAACTCTACATTTTGAGTTAATAGTAGAGTTTGGTTAAATCTTCTAAAATAAGTTAAATAAAGTAGAGTAAGTCTTACTGAGAAGATAGGAGAATTTCCTTGGAGGCGTGCGACAGTCAAGAAGTCCACCAACGCCTTGTTCAGAGCTTGCTCTCCCCAGCGCGGAGCGGGAGTGACAAGATGGCCCAACCATTGATACGCCAACTCAGTCGTCAGATGAGAATCAGCGCTCTCACCCACAAGATCTTCCTCTCTACAAGAAAAACACATAGTCATTTACCTCGTTGGGGTAATCAAGGTCCTTAAACTTCTTTGTCTAATATTTTCTGGTATCCATTGATGTATGAGGCTTGTTTCAAAAGGAAGGTCCTGGCAGTCGTAAATAGGGATTGGCAACGCTGATTAATCTGTGGATGGGTATAATAATCAACTGATCTATTAGGTATGAAACTAACATAATGTCGTCTTTTGATTGTTGATTGCCTTTGAGTGAGTGTCTTACAATGAGAGCTGTAATATCCAATCCCATCAGATGTGAAGTTCTATCAGTGATTACATTTTTAAGCGCTAGAGATCATAATGCTACTTAAATTCACCCTCATTTACATGAAGCACATGGGCCTACTGTAAGGAGAAGGGAATGTGAGACAACGGTTTTGTGAATTTAGGGACGGACTTCCTATCACTTTCGCATTCGCTCGCCCAATGAGATCGGTAGTCCAGACTAGACCTCTGTTCATCGTGAACATTTGAACGCCCTTCCTTAAATTCACGACTCATTAAGTGTAGGTACACCACTCCTGGTGTCGGTTTCTTTTGAGGGGAGGACAATTTCCGAGGCTCCCAGAGCTCCCCTAGCTACGCGCCTGCCAATCGTAAACTAATATTCACGTTGTTAAACCACGGGAAATACATAAGCTTATGACAAAATATCAAGGGTAAATCTACATCTCCAGCAGAATTGGTGGAAATAGCCTTGAATTTTAACCACTTTTATCTACCCTTTATTGACGTCAGAACAGAAACACTTCAATCACTGACCTGAAGATAACGACTCCCCACGCGTCAGCAGGATGTCGCTGTTGGAAGTGTGGCAGCACCACGAGGTCCAATTGCGGCAGAGGGAAAGGAACACCGAAGTAATCCTGCAGGAAGGCCAGCGCTGCAGGAGCCGCATCCGCCGCAGCCTGCAGACGACCCAAGAAGTGCGCTCGCCCGAACACACGGATCTGCGGACCTCCTGCCAACACGCAAACGAAAGATGTGTTGTATTAGAATGGTGGATACCAAACAATTTTTCTAATGCTCTGAGTGAGATATTTTTTCATACTCAACCTTTTTTTGTTTTTTCCATATATATTTTGAACAATTCATGTCATATTCAGAGGCTTAAAATACAGTGCGGTCGCTCGCTGTAATTACGGCCTTTAGGTGAGAGGGGTAGCGTGATTGTTAAGAATGTTGACCTCTGCTGCAATACCACACACAATTCTTGTCATTTGGTCAAAATAAAAATATAAATGCTCATAGAGCACACCGTCGATTTATTATTTATAAATCTTTAGGGATGCAATACAAGTTAAAAATAAATAAAATGAATAATATTCAAAGATACTACTAACAAAATATGAACTATCATGTACATGCGTGTTCTATTAGAATTTTTATTTCTCTTTGACCCAAGAATATTATGTGATATTCATCTATACGCATTGAATGAGCAAAAAAGCATCAATAAACCTTTGTCATAAAGCGATTTCATCCAATAATTCAGACTTTTGACACGTTATGGGAGATTGAGCGAACATACAGATATTCGGGAGCTTTTTAACACTTCGTTGCGTTCGCTGCCAAAAATCTTCGCAAGAGCGCTTTTTCTCTTTAGACTCATCTCTTTAATAGTGACACTGACCAGTTAATGGAAACACAAGGTCGTCCACCTCCTCATCCTGTCTCTTAACTGAGATGTGGTTGTCACAAATTACGCCTTGATAGAATACTTATCCCGCTAACGTCTTGGAGTGTCATCATTACATTACGAGCAGACTTCCTGTGGCAGAACACACGATGCAAACCTCTTTCATTCAAACCATCACGGATCCATTCTTTACAGGGACTTAAAATGAATTTGGTATGTTTTAGATGAAGTAAAATTAATTAATGGGATTATTCAGTGAGTCTTTCTTACTCTCCCATATTTTTGATTCACAATTCCATTAATATTCCGAAAAATGTTATGGTCACGTTTCTCACTCAACCTTGGCCAATCTGTAATGTCAATTGTGTTCGGTGCACGCCTCTTTACAAGTTAATAAGTGTGACTGGGAATTTGGTTGGGAAACACTCAAATCTATAAGTATGTATAAATGAATGTTTGTTTGTCCTTTTCGCGTTCCTATATCATTCATCCGATTTTGATGAAACTTTAGCAAGTTGTTGTACACACTCCCGCAAAGGTTTCTGTCATAACACAAAAAAATTAATTCACCCCTATGGGGATGAAATGTGACTTGAAATATTTTACATACGTATCCCACCATAACTCTGGAGTGCGAGAAGAAATTTCAACCAAACTTAGATGACTGTCTACCAACAAGCACTGTGGGGGTAGGACAGCCCTGTCACCCCTTGGCAGGGGGTGGTAAAAAGGTGACATGGGAAAAAAATGTAAGAATCCTATATCAGATTCGAAACCATACTTCTTGAAACTGTTGAGATTGATAAGGATCTCCCAGATCCATTGTTAGTTCACTATCAGTCCATGTTGAAGTAATATACCCCAAGCATCCCTAGGAACGGGGGACAAGTAATAATACAAATCCGATACTCGTATTGAACATCGTTTTTATAATGCATAACAACAGTGTCATTCTCTTAATATCACTTGAGTCCACGATCACCCCCTGTGAAGGAATATACTCCCTTTCGGAAGGGAATGAAAAGGGGATGATACGTAAAAATACACGAGATTTAATATCTCAAACTCCAAGGATGTCGGCTACGCAAAAGCCATCACTGACTATTACTCTTCAACGATGTCAGTCAGAAGTGTAACGAAGAAGAAATGAACATCAATAATGTATCCGTAATGTTGAATACGGGGTCATGTAGATTGCCTTCAAATGATTATCAATCCTTCATGTTTTTACAGCTCGTGACCGAAACTTAGGTAAGGTGCAATATTTATGTTTCATGGTTATGAATACTTATCATTTTTAGCTATGATACGCTCGTCCGGAGATTTGAATTGGTCTCACACATTTTCACGAAGTTTGATGAATAGTATCCATAGCAGATGAACAGCCTCGCTACCTACCCGTCTCCCTTGTGAAGTGCCTTTACCCGAAAGTGGCAAAAACGCTTAAGCGACTAGTAAAAATTAAAAATACCGTTCTGGATCGTTTAGGGTGTTTCAAACAGTTTCACTAGCGCAAATTTTATAAAGACATTGGCGAACTATGATCACTTTCTGAGGTGTGCCCATGACCTGGACACCGTGGGTATAGGAATATTTTCATCAGATTCCAAGCAAGCTCCGCGAAGACGTCCCATTCGGTTTGAATCTCAATGAACATGCAAAAATTGCATAATTTTAACAGTGATATGAAGATCCACAAAATGGTGAATACAACCACGAAAGTCACTGATACAATTTAATTTATCACTTTAATTTTAACTTTTCCGGGGTTTTCATAGAAACGCTCCAAAACCATTTCTGTAGTGATGTTTTTTTTTCTCACATATTTATTTTCGATGTGTAGAGGAGAAGTATTCGAGGACCTCTCGTGTGTCATTGTGTTTCTCAGTCATGTCTTTACTCTCCTCATAGCTGAATGAAAATGTTTTTAACGCAAATTCTGTAGTGAGTACGGATCCCTCAATCACGCCAATGATCAAATTGTACAAAAATTTATCTCCATAAATCAGAAAATGAATAATATGTCGCAGCTGAATAACTAAACGTTCCCTCTTTCTATGAAATGTTCCTGCTGATTTTTTTAAGGAAATAATATAAAATCAGAGACCATTACTCACCTTCTGTAGTCAGCGGATCGAGAGGGGTAATGTATCCCAAATCCGACACCACGACTGCCAATGAGAAAGTTGACATGAGAGGGGTCGTCTGGAAGTGGTCCACCTCCCATCCGGGTTCACTCTGCCTGAAGAAATAATGCACATGAGGGATAAAGAAACTTGAGAGCACTTGATACAGTATGATTGCTCGGACAATGCCTCTTTAAATAAATAAATAAACATTATTGTTAAAAAGCAATTGCGCAATGACCACTTGAGGGATTACTCTCTGGAAACAAGCAAGTGACTATCCCATCAGTTTCGATCAAGGGTCCAAGGTCAGTGGCATTCAATGCTTAATTTAAAAAATTTAATCAAATATGTAATGTTATCAATTTATTATTCCAAAATGAATCGTAGATATAATGTGCAGTTAAAATTCGAGTAATAATAACAAAAGTATTAAATGACATTTCCGCCTATGAAAAAATCCGCCACTATCTGGAGGAAAACCGGGCCAGGATGGGAGATATTTCTATTTTCCATATCTTGTGTAGGGGTTATACACGATTATTTCTAAATGACATGGCTCTTTTTGTCCATTTTGGAGTATTTGAAATTGTAGGACAATGAATCTTAGCATAAAATTATCAACTTTTTTGAACATTTTTAGACAGCTACAAAGTAATGTGGGAAATTGTTTACTGGATAACTGCATATTTATGTACTATCACCTGATGAAGTCGCAAACCAGTGGCGAAAGGTCGTGAGTGAAATAAACATAGAAAAGGAGGACACAAACATTAGCCTAATTCTGAATATTGTGTTGGAGTATTCGAGTTTCTTGGAATTTAATAATTCTATCTTAACAGACACAACCCTTTCTTATTTATAAATGCAAGGAAGAGTAAGTATATTTGATTCCTTAAAAAATGGATTGTATGAATTTCAGGGGTGAAGTATTTCATATTTGATCTACATTTATAATAATTAATTCACAATAGATCAGGCATAGGATACTTCAGCTCCTGAGCGGAATTAAAACGTTTCTTTTTCCTCCCACAAGAAATTTTAAATGAAATACTTTACGCGTGTTTCACGAAAACGAGTGTTTAATGGAACATTACCACTGTACTAACTGGTGGTCAATAATAAACAAAATAATACAATACTAGTAGTTAAATAGCATTCTTTGAAAACTATTTTACTTTCAGATAAAGTGTATGATGGTCACTCATTACCCTATACCTAAATATTTGAGTTCCGAATCTTTACTGACTTTAGTCTTTCAGAATCTTCACGCAAAAGTAAATTAGTCTTTCAGAAAATTATATTTTATAATCAATTAATGTAGTCTATTCAAGCATACGTAACTTAGGCCCAAAGTTTGACATAATACTCCAGAAATTTTTGTTTATATTTATTATATCAAGGATCAATAAAATCACAAGATTGATTTCAAAAAAACGAATTTTCCGGGAAGAGTGCACTGTTTATTCTTAAAACTATAAGTATCACTCATATATAGACAAGACAACAAATAAAATGAGTAGCAAACAAGAATAGGGGTAAAGAATATTATTTATAATTTTGAGTTTTGTTGTCATCCTGTCTGATATCCATAATTGCTTTTCGAATGAATTATTTTCTTTATTAATTGAAATAATTAGGAATAACTAAAAAATTGTCAAATATCTTTCGTTGTTTCGTCCCAGGAGAAACATTTGAATACAAATTTCATTTCAACAATTAATGAAAAAAAATTAACAATTAATATAACAATAAATTAGTTCCACAGTATTCATGATTCAATAATTTTCAATAAATATTAATAAGCTTATATTAAATGCAAATAAATACTCAAGTACTAATAAGTGCTCAAAATACATTAATTTGTCTTAAACGAATAGCAACAGAGGACAAAAGTAACACATAACGAGAAATAACAAAACAAAAGTAACAAAAATAACTTATTTTAACGTCGGAAAATACTGCTAAATTGAACAAATTTAAATATATTTTCCGATAGCATTCATATAAATTTTAGAAAAAGTTAGTTAATTAATCCACCTAGATTTAGTGAGAATGAAATAACATGATTCACTCAAACACTGCTTCCTTTTCTTTCTATAAAAAGAATGACTCCACCAAGGCCATATCACACAAACGTCAACCACTAATCGGCAAATAACACGCAGTTTAGCAGACAATACGAGCGGACAATTTGAACCAAAAGACACGTCTTAACACGTGGCTACGCGTCTCAGAATTTCGCAATTACCGCATCGCGCGACGCACCCCACCTCCTCGCCGGCGCGGTTCGCGACAAAAGAAGGAAGCCACGCGTGTCTCAGGCGTAATGGCAACCAATTTCATCCTGTTGAGTTGATGGAGAGATCCTGTGCAGATGGGAGATGGTGCACCGCGAGAACAGTGCACAAGATGGAGCTAGTGGCGAGCAAATAGTGAGATGTGAGCGGAACAAAAAGGGGATTTGTTACACCTGATTAACAATCAAAACTAGGGGCGAAACGTTATATTCACAAAAATCACAATAAATATTGTGAATCGTAGGTAAATAATTTTTTTTTTAAGTTACATAAGGCGTTGGGCCTGGGGGGGGGGATCATAAACTAATTTACAGACAAGTAAGGAACCATTCCATCAATTCCAAACAAAGGTCCAAAAGCAATAGCGGAATTCATATTTCTAAAATAAATTATTTAAGAAATACGCGGTTTTAAATTTATTACTCTAAAAATAAATTGTAAGTAATAAAATCTTTCAGTTCTAGATTAATAATGACACTCTCGCTCCTAGGCCCGAGTCCTATGAAAGCGATAACTTGTGGGAATCCCAACAATCAGAACCCTCCCACGGACATGATCACCCGTTGAACAGTAAGTTGTGCTTGGTAGTTGTAGGATGTTGGCGTCGTTATCAAAGAATGATGAATTGAAAGTCGATAACCTGTTACTCATTTGGCAACAAATGAACGACTTTCAACTTATCATTCAGTAATATGTGCGTTTCTGTTTTCACCTTATTGTTATAACTCGAGAAGTCTGAATTTTTTCATGAAGTAAATTTTTTTAAAATTCTCGTTTAACTGGCCGTTTTTCAATCAATTTTTATCGTTGATTGTCTGGTGGCGTAGGTTTTTGCATAGTTTACCAATAACGGAAAAAAGCTTCTTCCACGATGTTGACAAGTGGCTTTTATGGTCCCTGTAAACCATATTAACATGTCCAAAAAGATTACTTTCTCATCAACACTATAGAACGTTCAGTTTTGTCGTAGATATGTGTAATTCACTTTAAAAATAAGAAATTATTTCAAATTTCAAATAACTCTTCTTATGTGTTATTGCTATTAACGTGCAAAGTATAGTTAATATTGATGAATTACAAGAGCAGGGAAATAACAGAAATTGGCTGCTGATCAGATGTGAATCTTTACTCACATGACTGTTGACTATGAAGCTTACTGTGTCCGCCTGAGTTAATTTACGCTAAGGAGCGTAGAATGGTAAAGTGTCGTAACTTTCGTGGCCACTCTAAGTTGATACGTCAAGCAGACACTTCGCCTGTAAAAAGTATAGGAAAACAGCCGTTTTTGCCTATTTTAACTCGTCAACTCTGTCGACACCTTACGAAATTGTATAGATCTGGAAGATTTAATGGTATACATCGTTTGTAGAAGAAATAATCTAAATGATCCTTGGAATTATTTAGTAATATCTTTAATAAAATAGTTTTCTTCAGATGTAATGTTGTAATTATTCTTTGGTTAATCCTTCGATTCTATTGCGATGTTTTCACGCGACGAAGCTGTTAACAGTGGATAATATTCTTTCAACTTCTGCTTCTTGTATATAATACAAACAGATTCAAGCAGCGTTGCCCGGGAGTTTCTTGTCACTTCCTGGTTGTCCTACACATTTTCACGAAGTTTCAAAAGTAGATATTTCCATAACTAAAGCTCATTTTCCTGGGCTACGCCTTTCCTCGATGAGTCGCTGTACATGCAAACGGTTTGAATGAAAATTGCGAGAAGTTCCGTCTACGAGTGACGCCTAAATATTTGAAACACCGTACAAGTCACTTAACACAAATTCACAAGGTGTCACAAATATATATTAATAGTTTCTTAAATATCTATTCATAAATTTTAGGGGCAGTGTCTATTGAAATAATAAATCTCGAATTTAGTGTTTTGAATACTTGTTATAAACAATATTTTCCGAATAATCTAGAGTTCGATAAAAATAAGTACTTGAGAAACACATGTTTTGCGTTAAATACAAATCTGTTAGTATTCTATTGATATTATAACACGTAGCTAACTTTTTATTCTAATCTACGGAGTGTGCTGATATTTTCAATCCAACTCTGCCTTAGGGCCCTTGATCACAATTGATGGAATGGCCCCTTGCTTGCTTCCCGAGAGGCAATTAGTTTATTGTCCTCCACGTGGTCATATGCAATTTGTAACTGCTTTTTTGACGATAAATTTATTATTATTATCATTATCCATCAAACTGCATAGATTTCCATACCACCCAAATTTTCAAATATACGAACATTCGACTGTATAGAGTAGAATGATAGTAGATCGTGAGATAGAGAGATTGAAACATACTTACATTTTCTCAGTGGCTCGCACAGGCATGTTGGAGAGGGCTCCCATGCGTGAAGGGCGAATCACGCTCATCTCGAATGTGGCTTTGTAATGCGGCGCGTCGAAGCAGGGAAAGAGCCGACGAGCGCCACCTGAACGCAGCTGCGTGGCGGCGTACGGCCTGCGGACCAGAAGCACGGCTTGCGACCTACGCACAACGCGCACACACACGCACCACAGGGACCACACGGCACAGCTCCAAGAGTTTTCTTATTTGAAGCTCACCCTCGAACCTCTTCTCGTGACTGTTCAGACCAAACTCTAATTCAATGATTTGATTTAAATGTCATTGTTAAAGTCATTTTAATTCATTCAGCGCTGAAGACAGGGATTGTGTGCTGCAAATGTCAAAACTAAACAATTTTGAACAGTATAAAATAATATATTGTTCATTAAAGACTTCAATGGGCAAGATCGCTGAAGATCTCCATCTTTTAAAATTTTGTGAAGGAAGTCCGTGAAAACCCAAGTAAAAAGTAGAAAACCAAGTTACCTTTAATCAAAATCCGCCTTATAAAAGTATTAAAATCAATCAATATTCATCATAAAAGAAATTTTTAAAACTTCTTTTTTATTCCGACGAAAAATATATTAATTGCGCAATAATAAATAAAATACATGCGTCACGCTTGACCATGAACACAAGCGTAGTCCGCTACCCTTAAAAATATGAGAAGTCTTAGTTAATACTTTTCATTTTACTTAATCGTGCACAAAAAGTCAATTTACTTAATGACACAATTACACAATTTTACTAGACAATTCCTTTAAATATTTTTGTTCGAGTTCACAACTAAATCAGTCCTCACTGCATATATGGTACACTGTAACCAGTCTTTAAAACAGTCAGCTGCAAAATGAGGTTTCGGGGCATACCACAAGTAAGCCAACTAAGGGATAAAGAATCATAAAGCTTACAACACGATAGCTAACGAACCTGCGACCCTTTGTCCGATGATCTTCATAGCTGTTGGTGAAGAAGGCTTCTCCGCGGCCCTGGCTGAGTGGCCCCGAGAAGCTCAGCTCCACCTCGTAGCTGGTGCCTTCCGTGAGATTCTGCGTCAGGAATATAACATACTGTTGATGGAAGGTGTCTTTCTTGGTGCTGGCGACTGGAAGGAGCTGGCGTCTGAAGACGAAACATATAACTTATGTTAATTTATTATGGGCGTCGTACATTCCAAGATATATTTCTATCATGACATCTCATTTCACTTCATAAAAATTAATCTTTCTGATTGGAAATACGTCAAACACGAGCTGTAACACGAAACAGGGTGAGAGAGAGAGAAATTGAAGAAAACCTGAAAGGCAATCATTTCTCCTATGAATTACCGACTAGATTTTTTATTCCGTTAGTAATATCTGAGAGGCAGATGTTCTAAGATAAGAATTATGTACGTTTCTTGTTCTGGTCAATCGCTTGGTACGGAGCTTCGCGGGTTGCCTATACTCTAGTGTTGGGTTTTGATCTTTTTTTTCTTTCTCGCAGGAACCAAATTTATATGGAAATATTACTCACAAGGGAATGGTAAGAAGTGACAGGTCGAAACAGGCCTTGATTTTTTTTTCACTGAAAGTATGCATGGCATTGGGTAAACTGTTAAAATTGTAGCTGCTGAGACGCATTGGAAGTATTTTTTTAAAGGCCAAACAAAAACGCTTCAATCGACTGATTGTACACCCCTCAACGGCAAGCGATACGGAAGGACGGGAGTGAGAAAACGCGCTGGACAGCTCATTATGTAGGGGTTTTTGTGTGCAAGTCACCAAACTAGCTGCATTAATAGAACTAATGATTTAACAGTTGATACTCACATTACTCCCTAATCACAGTTCTCAGTTAAAATATTCCAATATATAAGTTTCTTATTTTGTTAGATTAAAGTCAGTCATTCGAAATTATTAAAGATTAATCACATTATTTGAAATGTTTCATAATAAATATATCCAGATTTTAATTTAACACATACTGTTGGACCAAAAATTTCAATTACCTTTAACTCAGTCATACTCTGATGTTAGTTGGGAAAAAATGATATCAGTAATTCTGCATAAACTATTGTTTATTCTTTGTAAACATTACCAAAAATGAGATGACACAATACAATGCTGAAAACACACATTCGCCTTGCACCATGCACATCTAATGAATGACATGTTTGCACATTCTTTAATTTCACAAAAATTAATTTCACAACTGCTGTGACCAGTCAAAAAGATTTAAAAGGAAATGAAATACAGAAGCCTCAGTCCTTATCAGTAGCGCGAAAGATGGCCAAATGAAACAAGGTTATCTGTGACTGTAGATATCGCGAAGTGGTGTTGCGTCACACTAGAAGCAAAGGGCTGTACAACTTCCCTACGGAAAATTCGTTCTCTTTTTTGGCATTTTCAAAAAAAATTAAACTACTTTCAGTGCGTTTAAGCAACTAAAATTTTTACAGTGTAGCCAATGTAATACACACTTTCAGTGAAAAAAAAATTTCAACGCCTGTTTTGATTTGTCACTTTTGACCGTTCCCTTGTCAGTTGTAAGAATTTTTCATGACAATATATCATAAATACAAAATTTAAGTTTATTCAGAGATATGTTTTTCTTTAAAAAAATACAATAAATTAGTAATGGTGTAAAGCAGTGCTTTTCAACTTCTGTTCGCCCGCGGACCATTTTCTACACACTTTCGATCGATTGGGCCGGTATGGAATAGAGTTTGGCAAAAT
The DNA here is from genome assembly GCA_002313205.1 of Laupala kohalensis. NCBI lineage: Eukaryota > Metazoa > Arthropoda > Insecta > Orthoptera > Trigonidiidae > Laupala > Laupala kohalensis. The sequence goes on along the minus strand of NNCF01125900.1, from coordinate 313,361 downwards.
GTTGCCGACCAATAAATCAAAAGGGTCATATTTATTTATTTATTCATTTATTTGTAAAGGGATATTTTTGTTATCTAATAATTTATATTATACGCTACTAATTAACTACTAGTTCATGTCACCTTCTAATTAATATTATATTATTTTGTCATCTAATTTATATTATTTATACTACAATAAGCAGTTTGTAACTGCTTTTTTGACAATAAAGTTTATATTTCTCTTTTTAAGTATTTTTTGTATTAAGAATTATAATGAAATTTCGTACTGAGTAATCCAGAACACAATTTTCTGTTTTCTCTCACTGGACATTCATGTCACGTCCAAAATTAGTTCTGGTAACATTGATTTACAACACAAATGTGTGCCCCCAAACGTTTAATGAAGAACTTAATGAAAGATGTACTATAACTCTAGAGTAATATTTTCTTTTCTTTTTACTCCCCATTTCATTTTCTATGTCCATTAACCTAGCGCCATTTTTCCTTCGTTGTTATCATTGCAAGGTTCCTCGTTACTTTCCATATGTTCCTTTTGTCTCATTGCCCATCGGCAGCATCCCGTGACCTCCCATCTTAGGAGTTACTGTCACCGCCCCGGGGAGGCGGATGCTTCATATACTAATACGAATGACTATGTAACACTTCGAATGAACTCACCCTGCATCAGCATCTTCTGTCTCCACGTCCTCTTCGCTGCTGTGAGGCGGAGTCGCGGTGTTCGCCAGGCGCCAGACGCGGACGCCATCATGCGTGATGTGCAACGCTTCATGTGCGTGTAAGTGCACGGCACGAGTCGACACTTCACACGTCACATTGATACGCACACGTCCCTAAACAATCATCAGATATGGTTCATGTTTGGAATTAGATGGACAGGGGTATCGTCTTTAAGGTTCTGGAGAAGGGAGTGAGCGTAAGCGCCATTTTGTTGCAGACATGAGAGATGTTGACATCTCAGCCCATAGAAATACACATGAAAACTTTATTTGCCTTTTACAGTCCGTATTTATTAAAAACTTTAAATTGCAACTTGTATCAGAATTAACATACGTAGAGGAACAAACGCAAATCAACAATATGCACTATTGATCTTTTAGTGGAGAAATAAACTTTCCAAAAAATTGTGTTATAGTATTGTTTCAAATTCACTAAAATTAATTCATAATATATCGAAATGTCATAAATATATCGAAAGATAGAATTCTCACTTATCGCTGAAAATGTTTTGAAGAAGTTAAATCTAGCACAACTTTTTATACAACACTTCGAAATAGGACATGTCCAGTGAATGCTACAAGGAATTATTAAACGAAAGAAATGTATGAATTTTACTAATTAATTAACTGAATAATTAAGGCACAATATTAACTATTCTATTCGAGGGATGTAAATATAACCTCAAATCCAGCACCTTAGAATGATATTCGTAATTATTTTACCTTAATGGAAGACTTGGTGCCGTTCAAGTATATGAAACGCTATATAATATTATTGGCGTAGATAAATTACTTGTTTTATTTTCAAATCAATTCGAATTAAAAGTTAAATATGTTGTTCAAAACCTTCGCTTTCACACATTTTCACCCTATACTGAACCCTTCACTCTGCAACAAAATGGCGCTTGAGCTCACTTATCTCTACAGAGCTCTAGTAATAGTGTAGTTGTCACGGCCAACTAAATAGAAAGGTCTAGGTGCGACGTCATGTAAACCGTGCTGAATCAATATCACTTTGACTAGGTTGCGTTCAGTGGCGTACCTAAAAGAATGAAGCCCGAGAGACTATTTGGGGGCCCACATGTTCAAATAAAATAACGTTTAATATTAGATAAAAATAAATATATTATAATTTGATCTGTATTTAATCATAAGCTCAATTATTTATTCTACTCTACTAAAAAAATACTGTGATGTGAGAGTATATTTGAGTTCAAACTTCCGAGCTCATATTTCTGACAACACTAAGAAGCCCCATTACAGGTTGAGACCCGTGTCAGATTGCCTTACACTCCTTCGCCGCGGTCCGCTACAGGTTGCGTTTGCTGACTTTCGCTTACTGCTTGGCTGTACACGAGCTGTTATTCATGTAGCATGGTTTTTGTGAGGTTGCTCCCAACTTTCAAATTAGTCAGCACATGTAACTGAAGTGACGAATTGAGTTGTGAAGTTTAATTATCAAAGTTTGTGAGGCATATGTTTTTAAAAATACAAGTGAGTACCCATGGTTTTTAGATTGCTACCTTATGAAGCACAAGAATGGAATAAAATATATTAGATGTAATGGAAATATCACATTAACATGGATTACAAAAGGTTAGGAAATATATAAGGAAAAGAATGGATCGGAGGAAGGGTAGATGATATCAATATGACCCTACAACAGTTACTTATTCGGTATAAATGTGGAACATAGAGTTACTCCAGAGAATATTAGAACGTAGGACTTCTTGATTGATTCTCACACATTCCATTGTATAGGTCAACGGACTGCAAGCTATCTGGAGTATGTAAGACATCTCGTTGGCGATATACAAGGAGGTTTATTACAGATCAAACCCTGGAGAACTAGTATCTAGTGCACATCCTTAGATATACCCACTCACCTGGAAGCGTGCGTCGTCGAAGAAGGGTTGCAGAGTGACCGTGTAGTGTGACGGCGTGAGGCCTTCGGGAAGTCGCCAATCAGAGGGACGTCCGAGGTCGGCAGAAAGATCAATGGAGCGCCGAACCACTCCGGCGGAGACACACATCACCGACACCAAGAGAAGACAAAGCACGCCAGGCAGCGGCGTCCGCACATGTTGGGGCGCCGTACCCTACAAGCACAGTTTACTCACGTCTCTTGCTGTGAGACTCGTTGATTGCTTTTTTGTGTTGGTTTCGAAAACTTTGCGTATCTCTCTTCAAGTAAAGTAATATTTTATAATTTATTACCTGTCTTTTGGCGAGGTTCAGAGAATGAGGCCAGCTCTTCCACCTAACCGTGACTGGGAATGGGGAATTGGGAAGGAAAGATGTTGGGTCGCCGGGGAACTTGTGGCACCGAACCTACATTGACCTGGAGAAGATGAGGGAAACCCAAACTGAAAACCTCTTCAAGTTCGGCTGAGCGATACCGTAGAGGCAAAGGTTCTACCACTAGGTCATCGCTGTCGGTGGATAACAATTGAAGAAAGGAGATAAAAAATTGAAAATAAAATATCTTCATTCGAAATAGGAAAATCCCAAAACAAAGAAGCTAGCTAATATTACCATTTCTAGGACCATGGTGGAAGGACACCTCTTCCAGAGGAAAGGAGAAGGGAGTAATCGCCCCACATTCAAACTTTATCAAGCATATGCTTTTCACATTAAATATACTTGATTAGTACCTCAACTTAAGTTTCCTTCTAAAAGTACATTTACAGTATTGAGAATAGTCCTGAATTATCAGGTATAATTGTAAAGGCAGGTTGGGGGTGGTCGAAATAAACATAAATTGCAATGAGGCAATAAATGGCGATGTTGAGATATTTGGCAGAAATCTGGCAGCAGAGTAAATTGTCAGATTTGGTCTGAAAGGACTTCATCTTCTTCTTGTATATCTCCCCTTATAGAGGTACAGTAAGAGAAGGATGTACTAAAGTCCGATTCTGTCCGATGACGTAGTGGAATAACACAAGGTGTGTCATTGCGCATCGAGGTCGATGGGACGTTGGCCAGCCAATGAAACACTTCTGAGAGAGAAGTTAAAGGTGCTGTACAGATTTATGTAATATGTTTGAGTGTTATAGGCGTGAAGCGATATCCTAATACATCCGCTCCGAAAAATGTCTTACATATGATTGGTTTGTACCACGCATGCTCAGGACGGGACACCTGTCTCACTTCACTACGGTCCGATGAGGATTGAGTGGCCAGATTGTCGAATGTTGCTAGAGAGGTTTGTGAGATTTATGCGGACCTCCCTGTATATTTCTGCCAGATATTTTAGGACTATGCTATGTAGTAGTTCAACCGTACGCAAGAATTTCGTTACAGGCGACTGTCGCACCCATTTGCCTTTTTACGGGAGAACATTCGCCCAACTCCCACCAGAAACTTCCTGAATGTGACACTTTCCAGATAATACAGACGGGCCTTAATGTAGCGCATCTTAGAAGGTATCATACTAGCCATACTTTAAGGTCGTTCTGTCGACGGAGAATTAAATATTTTGAACGTCTTAAATTTTGTATACGGACACAATAATACATGCTTTTATCTACTCTAGTTGTTAAAACACTTCTTGTCGGCCATTTTTGCGAGAGATTTGCTATTTAAAAAAAGGATGAAAAACATTTTCTCTTGCGAGAAATGAACTTATTTTTGAAAATAAATTACTTTACAAATATTTTAAGAAGCAGAATTTTGTTTTAAAATGTATTGGAAAGTTTCTACTAATTTTTTTAATAAATTTTCATAGAGGTCACGGGTATTCTGAAGAGATATTTTTTTGCAGTGTCGGCAACGGCACTAGAGTGATACTATAACCTAGATAGAACACGCACAATAACAAACTTTAACAATATCTTTAAGTTTGGTCGGTCGGTAAACGTTACGTTGCCGACTAATGACAATATGCAAGTTACATTAAAATAATTTCTGAAACCATCTAAATAGTTTAGGGCGAGAGCTGGTGCAATGAGGCGGCAGAGCACAAGGCAAGAAGCTGAGTTGTTAAATAATCTTAGTGGCAGATCAGGCTACTTACAGAGTCAAGTGATGTCTCATTCTGTATGACTATCATTATAAATAACTATTTTCTATAAATTAGATCGTGATAACTTTTTATTATTATTCATAAAACTATCGCGCAAATTATCAACAAAAGCAAATTAGGCTTCTTATTTTGAATAACATTACCCAGCAGAACATTACATTAAGCTCAGTTAAAGTCATTCAATCACTGAATTTTGTTCACGAGCTCTTAGATTTCATGCAACAAAATAATGGGTTGAGATCCGCTAATAGATAAGAAAAATTCAAATTCAAAGAGAAACACAAAATAATAATGTAGTGGTTTTCAACTAAAACAACAACATGCGAATGAAAAATTATTCAATACAATGCAGAAAGTATGTCTGTTTTACAGTTTATCTTTACGTCACGTTTATGAATTTCAACGTATGAAGTCATATCTTTTCTCCGTCCCCTCGCAACTGTTGCATCCTGTACTCACCATGTTGCTCTAGCACTAACAGAAGCCGAATCTGAGCAGGAGAGAAGTGGCTTGCTGACTGCTCGTAGGCAGAGGGATGCGAGGCTTTTAAGAGGCGCGAAATGACCTCTATCAAGGGCTTCATCTGCCATCTCCACTACCTCCTCCTCTTCTTCTCTTCTGTCCACATCATCGTTTGCACGACGTGCGACTTCCAAAGAGAATATACAGTACAAATCCAACCATCCTATTCGATTTAGGAGAAAAAATGAATCTATGAATCATGAAAAAAAATTACTCCGAATGTTTCATATGCAATACAGAAGGTATCACGTAATCCGCATTAGTTTTCTTTGTAATTTTTGAACCACTCCAAATGTTTTGTTTTCTCTCATTGTACAGAATAAATAAAAGTACCTTGCAAACGGTACTTGTATTAGACGTATGTACTCATATACTCAATGTCTCTTAAGTCACGATTTTTTTACTTTTAGAAAAAATTTTCTTTAATTCCTGATCTACAGATTCAATCATTCAAATTCCCAAAATCCCGAATTGCCACGAACTCCAATTAACTTTGATAATTTAAATTGTATCGTACTATGCAGTGTTATTCATAATTCAAATAAAACTTTTTTTGTAGATAAACAGGTATCTACTAATAATTGAGTGTTCGTCGACCCAAGATTATTACTAAAATAAAAATAACAAGTTAAAATAATAATACATTTTATAAATTCCTACGTTTCAGAAAATATATTGTATCCTCATTACTAATATATTTAATGTGTGTGTTTGTTTACATTTGCACCCTACCGCAATCATATTACAACGTTTATTTTACTGCACTAATCTCCGTCAGCAACAATTACACCGCTATAATGTGTAATATCCATAATACGAATAGGCTAGCGTGGAATTGTCGAACCCATTAACATGTAAAAGTAATATATTTTATTATATTCAAAGTACGAGTAAACAAATAAATAAATAAATACTATTGTCAAATAGCATTAAGTATTTTTAAGACACTAATGGTATTTAGACTTGAGTCGCGGAAGTCATAATGCCTTATAATGCTCTCACAAAAAATCTTGACTATATGTTTTCTTTAAAAAAATTATCTCTCTCTCTCTCTCTCTCTCTCTCTCTTTTCCAAAGATTATCAAGTAGCGCTAATGACAAAATTCTAAGGAATTGCTTACATGAGTTTTAGGTCTTTTTGTAGGCTTGTCCTACGAAAGGAGTATTTTGTGTAGTTATTTCGTATTTGGGACGTATCTTATTTTGTAACGGTCGTGCCACATAATTGGGGTGGATTGCACAACCTTGAGGAATCTGGTTATGTAAAGGGATTTGACGAAACATTTTCTTCGCAAGAAGAAAAGAATTCTTAATGTTTCTGAACTAAGGAAATATAAAAGTATTGTTTTAAATATATACTAATTACAATATACTAAATACAATATTAAATATTGAATACGTCTGGCTCAAAGCACAAGTTATTGATTTGGCAGCAATTTTGTTATACCTATATAGAATTATTTTCTGCTATCTACTTTTACACGTCATCTTCCACGTTGACGTTAATAAAAAGATACTTCAATAAACATGGAAAATTTACAATATTATGAGATTGCAATTTACAATGTCTATGAGACTTTATTTTCTACATTCGTAATTTATGGCAATAATTTCTTACTTAAAATTACCGTGTAATCCAACTCTCAAATACAATAAATTGTCAATAATAACCATATTTGATGCATCAAAGACATATTGATAGCTTGATATAAGAAGAGTTGGATAAATCTTTGTCAATCTACTTATTCCCCCTCCTGTGCATTCATTTGTGAATACACTAGACAGGATAACTGTGTGTTCTCGGTATAGAATGAATCACGCTAATTGAGCAAAATTCTAATTCTAGACAAGGATATCACAGGGTCAACTCCAAGACTTGTTCCCAGCAGGGAGCTGTGAAATTAACTTGCTCCAAAATTCACATTTCAGTCTAGAAAACGACAATATACATTATCAAGGTTATTTAAATATTTTTGAATATTTTATTTAACTCGACTGCTAGCTTCAATATACTCGTAAATAGTATTGGTAAGAGATAAATACGCGAAATTTTGAGAATGCATTCATACAATATTGTTAAGGCTCAGTAACTAGGGATGTTTCCAAATTTTAAATTAAAGGAAGTAAGCATTTTAACCCATTTTCTTGACAAATGTGTCATCGGTTTGATTCATGCATCAGGAATTCTTAATTAATATCTAAAAAACTTAACATTTCGTGTATATATAATTTTATGAAGGAGAGGGAGGAACTTCGAGGCCTTAAGAGAAATTCTTGTAAAATATTTGATATGATATCGCTAACAAGACAACGAAATAGCTAAAATATAACAAAAAAGTGCGAATAACGAACAGGTTAATATATTGTTACATTTTTCGGTGACAATGATGAATGATCGTGGACGAAGAGAGAGTAAAAATAGAGAAATCTTGAAAACGTTTTTGTTAATCAGTGAATATACAATCGTCGTCGAGTGACACGCTACAAGCGAAAGTAAAGGAACATCCACACTATACTCCAAGTCAAGTTACATTACTCAGAAAAAATTTAATTTAAGAAAAAGAAACATGAAGAGGATCGCACTGTGTTTATTAGTTTATTGTAAAGTAGTCGCATTGAGTTCGTTTTTTGTTATCAATGTGATTGATCTCTTAGACCCGGCAAGTTAGCCGGCAAGTATTTTTCATTCTCAACCTATTCGAAAGATCTTGCAAAAACAAGCTGTTGCACTCAGAAGTAGTGAGTAGTGAGCAAAGTCGAGGAGGTCAAAACACGTGGATAATAATTAGTTTCATTATTCTATGATCACATTCCAGGATTTACGCTTAACCGAAATTTCGAAAATATTTTCATTGATTAACAGTTAAAAAACTAAAGATGAGCAAAGTATAAAGTCATCTGAGTAAAATTGTGGAAAGTCAGACCTTTCATTTAAAATCAAGATCTTTCGAATCGGTTGAGAATAAAAAAATCATTTCTCGGAGCCTGATCTCTTGACAAATATTCATTCATTTTATTTATTTATTCAATAATTTCTTAAGAGTAAAACTGTCTTATGTTTGTACAGGGCTCGTATTCAATGTAGCCAACGCCTTTACTTTGCCGTCGTCTACAAGAGAAATGATAAATATACCTCGCGTTATGTTAGCAGGACATTTGAATTTCTTTAAACTTAAACATATCGCCAACATCGTATGCCAATTCAATTCACTTGCTCTTGTGGCGCTGTTCTGTTCTTTCTGCATGGAGCGTATGGAACGAATATTGCCTTGTGTCTTAGTTAGTTGTGTTATTAGCTTGTATTTCTTTATAGCAAATAGTCGCTTTTTTAACTACTAGTAATATTTATTTGGATATTACTTAAATTCGCAGCAGTTGGCAATTCGTGACAGGCAGCCATATTGCATTATTTTAGAAGTTACAGGACTTCGAGCACAAGTCGATCAGCAATGCACAGTCAATGGCGAGGGAACCCTTGGCCTCGGACCGATCAACTTGCCAATGCGTCCCTAAGTAAGTGATGCTGGCGTTAAAGTGGAAGTGTGCCAATTTTGTGGAACCGATCTGCTTTGCTACAATGCCAAGCCAATCGGTATAGTATGAACGCCCCTTAATATGGTCGATACGCAGTGCTACATTTAAAATAATGTGGTGATTACAAGCGTGCCTCGCTAATGGGAATGAGTGGCTAGGAACAGCTACTTAAATGGGGTCAATTAAAAAGAATTGTAGGGTATTTGATGACAAGTTTTAATTTTGTTTTATGAGTTCATTAATTAAAATAATATGAAAGTAGTACTATTGTAGTATAGCAAATAAATTACCGTAGAACATATTTCCACTTGTTATGAAAATATGCATCACTTTTTTTCTTTGGTAATTTTTTGCTGGGTCTATCAATATCGAAAACATATGTCACTAATATCAATTGATATTTTTCATGGTTATGAAACAATGTTTTATTAAAGGTCTTCTAATTCTTTTTTTCTTTTTCAAAATTAAATTCTAATATTTTTCCCCGTTTCCCTGTTGTGTTATTATTTTGCGCCTTTTAAAATTTTGAGCAGATGCATAATGTGCTTAATGGTAAATGTGGCCCTATAACAAGCCAAGAATACAACAATGAATTAATAATCAAAATCTTTATTTCTTATAGCCCGCAAGAAATCAAACCACTAAAATGTTATAAGGTGCGGCATTTTAGGTTCTCAGAGATTCGATCTCCGTCCTCTGTACGTTGAGTTGTCCTGAGTCTCAAATCGACCGGAGCGCAATCCTGGCCACGTTTCCTCCTTGTGTCGTTGTCAAGAAATCGAGGAGAACTCAAATGATCCCCTCCCCCGATGACAAGTCTCAGAGTGATACTAAGAAAAAGACTGAAAATAATCTCATTTGCAACTTCTTTATAAATAATTAAGATATTCCTTGTGAGGTCATATTCACTTTATTGAAGGAATCTGGGTCACTAAAACTTGTGGTCAGTAATTCATACGACCATCATCTGACACAACCACACTAATTCAACATCCGACAATACAATTTGGGAAGGAAGTGTACACACGGTTGCTATTTCCTCTGCACTTTTTCCGACTGTCTTCAAAGAAATTAGTTCCGTACCTTGGGGGAACGAAAATAAAAAAACAAAATGTGTACTACGTCACTATGTTCTTTCGGTAGAAAAGTCGTTCGGAAGTAAAACACTATCGTTCAATGGTGTGCAAATATTATAAATTTTGGCGATTTCTCTGAAGCCACCTCCATATTTGACCTTGAATATCTATGAGTGTAAAATGACCACTCCGTAAAATTTTTATTATAAAACTATTAATATAAATTTTTATTATAAAAATTTTTATTATATAAACTAAGATCATGATGATCAATTTCTCTACAAATCTAAAATCACAAATATTGATTTAAAAAATTAAGGATTCATTTGCAATTAAGATTCCTAAATATTATACTCTTAATTATTAATTACAATACTCAACTAATTGCTATGAAAATATTCCCTTTTTTTTTTTTTTTGACAAAAATAATAATGTTATTGTACGAACGAAGTATGTATCTGCGACATCTACATAATCTGCCAAATGATGTTGCGTTTATAGGATACATCTTTAGTTTGTCGGTTCATGAATGATTTTGTAAGTGCAACGACAGGAGCCGTAGGATGGCTTAAAGACCTAGACATTAAATTGTAATATGCAATTTGTGATATGCCACCTAGACCCACTGTATTTTAACGTGTGTTTTATGTATTTCATACAAGTTGATGTGTTTTATTTTATTATTATGAACGGAGCTTTACTCCAAAGAAATAAATAGTTTGTTGGTACAATATTTAGTATCTACATTTTCAGAGAAGGAAAAATAAAATTTGGTGGTTCCAAAAGATTTGCTCGCGATATCCTGACAAAAGTATTCGCATGAGATTTTTATTCACACTCTCAATTCTTCTCTTCATCTTTTTCAACTCTTTCTTGTTGTTATCACACAGTTTCGTTTTACCTAACATTTTGATCAGTCTTACAATTCTTTCTCATTCCTTCGTGTTCCACAGCTCTTGTTTCCGAGTTCTACATCTTCATACTCTCGATGTCCCTTTGAACACACCATTACACCTGGTTTCGGTTCATCCTTCACATTTTGCTTTCAATGAATTCCAATTAAATATTTTAAAAGTTCTATATGAATGCGACTGACGTGTCAAATTCAAAATTAATTCACTAAAATATCTAAAATTGGCGTAAATAAACAGAGTAACGTGTACTGATTGTGATTTCAAGGTGAAAAACAACATAACCTCACCGGACATTTCTACGAAATAATTGCAACTATAATTGATGGTGTAATACATTGGATCTTATGGAAAAAACGCTTATTTAAAAAAAAGAGGCCAAGTTTTAAATCACGAAAGTAATTGGAGTTTACTTTGATTTGTAGTAAATTTTCCGTAGTATTTTTACATCACTTTTATCTATATGTCGCTGGACATTACAAAAAAGTTATTTCACTTTTTCCGAGATGTGATGCATAAATCACGAAACCGTTGCGCTAGGTCGCCATGTTTCTACTTGCTTTTAATGCATTGCAAACGAGTCTTTTTGTGTGTGGGGTTTTAGGGTTCGTCAACGTCAAGACCATTAGAGCCCTTACATACGAGTCAAGCGAGTTCCTAAATATTGTTTATGATATATTATAAACTGATTAATAGAAATTGAATTATGGCCATTGAATTATGGAATTATTATCACCATTATAATTCATAATATTACGTTATAAAACAATTACACTTCTCATTGATTTGACTAGCTTGGATCGCTAGATCGTAGATATTATGTTCAGCAAAAATTCTAATAACAAAAGTATTAAATGACTTTTCCATCTATGGAAGATCTGTCACTACCCGAAGGAAAACAGGAAATGACCCGAACCAGGTTGGGTGACAAACTTTAGGGTTAAGAAGCGCTCTATAAAATATACTATAAAACAGCGTTACTTAACACCCCATTATTCCGCTGTAACGCAGAGTAACGATATCACAAACAGTCCCTTCTCCCTTGGGTCCGTGACGTAATTTATGAACGAGCCCTAAGTTTACAGTAATTTTTCTTTGTCAAAACTCTCAGAGCCACAATTGAGAAATTTTTGTTTCAATTTTTCAATTCCTCCATGGGGAAATCCACACATATACATGGCTGAACACGTCAGTCTGCTTGAGACTTGACTCCGCGCAAGAGACGTGAATTGAGACATGGCGGGCGCTAGTGAAGGAAGCAGTGGGACGCTGATTCGGGCGAGAAGGCTATTCGGGAGCAACGCGCGCAAACAGGATAATTGTTTGCTGACGAGCAGCGAGCGACGCGGCGCGGCGGACAGCTGTCACGGTCGTAAGCACTGTCTGGCAGGAGCGTCAGGGATGAAATGACACTTCCGGATAGCCGTTGCCACACATTATGATTGTATTGTTTAATTGTGCGTTAAAAATTTTCAGACTATTCCACTTGCACTGTTAATGCTTTCTTACAATGAACCCGGTGATCGAACTACTTCTTGGCTTTTATTATGCTAATCGAATATCTTTCAGTATCTAATTCACTAGTTGGACTTAAATTATGAGGAGTCTAGTTTTTTCTGTCCATCGTCTAGTATAAATGTAATGCTTGGTATCACTCATAGATTGCTCTGTAAAATGAAACATGAAAAACCTTCAATCTGCTCTGCTCTCTACCGGTCACTCGGGAAAACGTGTGATTCGGCGAGAAGGCAATAGGAGCGCATGCACGTTACAGATTCACCCTAAAATCGTTCCACTCCATTGAAAATGAATCCACTTATATTTATATTACATACATACAACGTACTGACGTGGTTTATAACTACAGCAAACATTTCAAATAATAATAATTTACACAAATGAATGACTATAGAAGTAAAAGTCGTGTTTGGTATCGTGTCAATAATGTAATTAGGAATTTAATTTCATTTATTCATTTCTCGAAATTATGACCGCATAGAATTCGAGAAGCAAACCATACCTGTTATCAAAACTATTAAAAATTTCGTTTCAATCACTTAATACTTTTCTTATTTTTATTTTAATACTTTTCTTATTTTAATATACTCTTATTTTAACACATTCTTATTTTAATTCACGTATGATTTTGTATATCATTTTATTTTTGTTGTTGTAATTGTTGTATATTTTTGATGTATATTTTATGTATTTAATTTCTGCCACCGGGCATGACAGTCCAATTGCAGTAATAAAATTATTATTATTATCCATATTTCTTTTTCAGGGAAAACTTGCTCATTCGAGTAAATGCGCTGCCGAGTAGCATTGTACTACCACCTCTAGAAAGGACCTTCGATATATTTATTTAAGGTCACGCGTCATGCATATATGTCGGCGCAGCCTCCAGGTTTGGAGGCCATGTTCTCCTAATTGTGTTTTATTTTTCTTGTAAAAATCATATACGACCCGAGAAATCACGAAAACTTTTCAAAACAGTTTAATAATCTCGCATTTCTACAACGTTAATATAGTTAATTCATGGTGTCTCGAAAACTTCACAGTATATTTCCATAAACAAAATCAAAGGATACGTCACTGATTGCAAGTGAAAGAAGAGAAAACATAGTTTCTGAGAGACGAAAAGAATTTAGGTAATAAAAACATAAATAGCAGTATTGACAAAGAAAATACAACGTATCCCATATTAAAAGTAAAATAAGATCAATTTAACAAATACATTTAGACTACGCAAGTCTTGATCGCAACTCAATCACACATGTCTTTCTTTAACATGTTAGGTGCTATGAACACCGATGAAACTCTTTTCAATATATTGGGGAGTGCACATCGAATTTCAAATAAAACTGGAAATAAAATTTAGAAGCTAGAATTCAGCTCAAATGAAGGTAGGAAAAGCGATGGAGAAACATTTGTGAAAATGAAGAAGTGCAACGGAGTTTCATCGCTGTGCATTGCCGTACGAAACGCGTTTCATCGATGTTCTACTAACCAAGCAGGACTTACCCAGCGCCGCGGCGCCCGGGATTTGAATAGATCTCTTCCCTGGTGTTTCATAAAATTTCACGTAATTTGAGAAATAGATATTTCTACAGCAACAGTCCACCTCCCCACCTATTTCTTGACCGATTAAAATTTCTTGGCGGCTTACAGTGGCGGATCTAAGGAGGGGCTAAGTCCCCCCCCACCATTGGATCAGAACTCTCAAAGATAAAATTGAAATTGATGAAAGGCACACTTTGTAAAAATAAAATTATCAGCACACTAAATTTATATGTTTAGGTAAACGTAATACGAATTTGTATTATAGTTTCCGTGTATTACTTGCACTGATTGAAGCGACTCTCAATACTAGACGTGTTCCATGCAGGCTAAACTCTGCATTACTTGTATAAGCGATGCAACACAACGGCATTGCCGACAGCTCAACTCCAGGCTCCCCTCCAATGTTATTAACGTGTTGTGATGAGGCAGTAGGCGACGTCTTTCTTTACGTGGCATTTACCTGCTTCACAGAGGATGGGACGGGCTTGAGACTTTCGAAATGTATCCTTTCTACATGCTTCATGCAATCTATAGACTGCAAGCTGATTTCTATTCATTTAGGGGTGCAGTTTTCACCCTACATACGTCTGTACGTCGTAAGCTGTTTGTTATCTCACTTGTAGAGCCTTTAGGGTTATTGGTACTCTGATACAGAAGTAGATCTCATCAAGAGAGTTGTTTGAAAGATTATATCCTAATAAAACTCTCGATCGATATTTTATTTCACAACTTTCATATTTTTGTTGTTTGTTCATTATGTCTTCAGAAAATTTATTTTCATGAATCACATGATTTTTATCTTTATAAAATTCTGATTTGGTCACGAAATACTTATCCTTTCATATGTATTTGCTATTATAAACTATTAATAAATTTGGCCACTGTTTAATAAATTGTTAATTATCTTATTGATGAGTTGACGTACTTTATTCTTAAAAAATACAAACATTATCTTTCAATTCAGCAACTCATTTAAATTTTATAAACACTATCCGTGTTTAAAAACCATAATTTTCAAACAAAAATAATTATCTCCCCCTTGAATACAGTCTAGATCCTTCACAGCCCGCATAGGACTTTCACGGAAAACGAGTGAATTTCCGTTCGCTAGTGATAAGTAAACATTTATACTGTCTTGTCAAGACTGTTTCAGACAATTTCTCCGTTTCAAAAAAACTTGATAAATTCCCTGTAAACGACATAGATTTGTTCGTAGGACATCCAAACATTCATCTTTAAGTATTAAAGAGAGAAGACGAAATTGCTCGTACACAAGTACGTTAAAGGGGAGGTATACCTTTCAAAATAAATTGTAGACGTAAATTTTTCCAAATAGAAATATATTCTCCTTATTTCATCTAATTTATCATTATATTGCCCTAAATCAGTTAACTATACAACAGTTTGAGGGAAAATGAAAGCAAAATTAAATTTCAAATACGGAATTACAGATTTCGTTTACAAAATTTTCGTATAAGTAAATGTATAGATTCATCATTCATATATTGATAAAATCATTTAACTTGATAACATTTTTAAAATGAAAAAATATTTATTTTGTAATCGTATGGTCCAAATTTTTAACTGTCAAAATTAACTCGATACATTATAAGAATCAATGACAGAGCTACAACCGTTAAAATTTATGGTAGAAATTTCAAAAAATGACTCTAATCGACATGAAAATCTTTTTATCATTAACAGTTTTATCATTAAATTGAATTACAAGAAGTTGCCATCGGACATTAAAAAATAAATTGACAACTTTTTGGATTGTTTACATTATTGCTTAAGGGGAAAGTATTTCTATTTGAAAACAGAGCTCATTTATCTCTTATAAATGCCAGAAATATGATTTGTATTGTAAAAACTTACATTTTTTTCAATTTTGTTGCCAAACTTTCTAGATCTATATTTTAACTCTTAACGCTCGAGAATGTCAGAATAGATTGTAAGAAATGACGACCATATGTTATCTCGTATGTCATTAATCAATGCACAAATGAATGATAGAATTTACACAAATAAGAAAAAATACGTGACAAATAAGAAACAAAAATAAACTTATTTATTCGACCGGTTTGAGTTAGTGGTACAGCATCCATGGCCTGGAAAGAATCATTTTTAAGGTGAAAGAGAATCATAGCACAGTCGACCAATAGCATAGAAAGACACAGCCGCACCTCCTGAAACCCCTCGAAATATATCGACGTCTGCCAAGTCCTTCGAACCACGTGGCACTCGATGACAGCTCGTTTTCATCTCAGTCACTTCGTTAGAAAGACGGGGGAACAGTCTTTTGAAGTTTCGACGACTTTGCAACGGTCATTTTTAGACCTCTCTTGAATCTCACTTCTCACTTCTCTTGAATAACAGGATATGACTAAAATTGAGATTTCATTCACCAGACAAAAGTAAAACTAGTCCAAAATAATGAAATTTCAATGTTTACCTCGTTGCCATATCGGGAACATTTGCACGTAGTATGGCCAATTTTGCTCTATTTTCTACAAGTATAAATCGCAATTTATTTTTCTGTCATTGAGTAGTTCTACTAAAATTAAATATTTTTTTACGAAAAATGAATAAACATGATTCTTATAGTCTTTTTCTATGTTCAAACATTAAATTCTCCGTTAAAAACGAATATGCTTAAGAAATTGACTTTAAAATTTATTTTAAAAGCAGATATATATACAATAGTTCAAGAGTAGAGTACAACAGAAAGCGATGCATAAGGCAAGCCTGAGCTTTGACCATGCTGCGCTTTATTAAATATCGAAGTGACCACATCACGAGCAGGTCAGCTTTCACGAAAATCATTCGATACAGAACAACTCGAGAAAGATGCTCCATCAAAGACAACGCCAAACTAGTGATGCAAAACCATTGCATATACTCTTTTATATACGTTTCTCAGTGTGCACTACCGAGTGACAATACAAAAATATACAAATAAAAGGTTTATGTTTGGTGTAATTCTCTATATTTTGGTCGTCTTCCTGTTAATCAATTTAAAATGTTTATTAAATAAATCCTTTAACTGCTATTTACTTATAAGCCGTAGTAAAATAATTCGGTTAAATGATCATTCGTATATAACAAAGTAATAAAGTTATTTGAAAAAACCATTTTTCTGAATCAGAAACAACCAAATATTTCCATTAAATTCCAGCGATCGAACTTTTTCACGATTACAATTCGTTCCATATACTACTTATATGAGAAAGTAAAATGGAATCCAAATGATATATGGGTTTGTAATATTTATGCCATTTATTTGCAACTTCCTTTCTATGGTTTTAATGAAGAATTGCTAGTTATCTAGAATCAAATAATAAGGAGTTTTAGCCGTAGACGCAGGTTCATTGAAAATGGTGACAACAGTCTGTAATTTACCCAGTAGCAGGTACCGTGATCGATGCTGGCGTGAGAATTATGTTAAATCAACATGTTTTTCTACAATAATGACATCGGCTCCTTGCATTCGTCATTTATGCCTGAGTAGTATGCAAAACAAATGGCTGATTTGCAACGCTTATGGAAAGAACTTATTAAAATAATCTTAACAAGATATTTAAAAGTAAGCCAATACACTTTTTATACAATTCACTCTGCAAAAAATGAAGAAAAAAAAAATCAATGTTGAAGCTGCAATTATATTTATTACAGAATTATTAATCAGAGATAAGCTGCAACTTAAATTAAAAATGTCTTCATTCACTTGTTCAATTCTTCGTAATTATTAATCACGTAATTTCTTTTTGTTTTAAGAATATTTGTGATCGTTTCTTGTGGACTGTGCTTTATAATCATATCAGGTAACGATCAATCACAAGCAAAAGAGAGTTCTCGCATTAAGAAAATACTTTCACCAGCATCAGATTATTCTATCTCCTCGATACTTTTCCATTTACTTTCTTCATGAAAAGAAAAATAATATTATTTCCCTTTTTCTTCAGAGAATATCTGAAAATTATGTATTAATATTTTTAAAAAAAACAAGGGAAAACTGTTTCAAAAAACACCTCCTAATTTGGGGAATTATTGATTATTTTATGATTTTAAAATAATTTATTCTCAATGATTCATGTGATGAAATTCAGTACTGACAGTTATTTATCATTTAAGAAATGAACACGTTATATTTTAATCCTTATAAATCCTTTCCTTCTTTATTTTAAAGATTATTAACACTGTAAAAAGCTATTATTAAAATCGTGTGCGAACATTTACTGTAGTATTTGTTCAGGACCTTCTTATTTGAGTTGGATAATTCAACAGCACTAGAGTCGAACAAAGACGCATTTTTGCTTGTTTACAGAAGAGCTTTACCTTGAACATTAGTTTTCTTCTTCCTTAAACAAGTTGTGATCAGTGAAATTTATAGAAGATAGTCTGATGTAGAATAAAATATACAAAATATTTATACTTCATTTCTATATATAGAGCTCTAACTCTGGAGTGCGACGAGAAATTTATACCAAACTTGATACGTAGATGACTATCTGACAACAAGCATTGTGAGGATAAGACATCCCTATCACCCCTAGGGAGGGGGTGGTAAGAGGGTAGAAATAATGGAAAACTTCGATCATTCCACCGTACTTTTCGGTGCAATGCGCCGTCCCCGATGCATTGCTAGTTCACTATCAGTTCACATTGGAGATAATATACCCCCAGCGTTCCTGGTGTAGGGATGGAAACGGAGGACTGGTAAAAATAATAAAAAATAATCGATATTGATACATCGTTTTTAAGACGCAGAAGAGCAGAGTCACACAATTATTGCCGCTTGGTTCCACGATCACCCACTGTGAGGGAATATACTCCCTCTGGGAAGGGGATGACATGTAAAAATATTTGTGTTGATATTATATAGTTTTCGGGGTCGCCAAAATTAGTAGTATGTAGACCGTAGACGGGATGTAGTATACCCGTAGACCCCAAAGTTCATAAACAGTCCGTATAGACCGCTACACCCCTAGGGAAGGGGGTACCATGAAAAAGTTAGCGAACGAGGCAGATACCAGCGATGAGTTCACAGTTTTCGGCGTCACCGAGTTGATAATGAAATCCCGATATCATTTAAGTCTAAATTCATGCAAGAATGACACCACTAGCAACCCTTGGGGGCATCTTGACATGTTCATAATAATCTCACATGTTCTGAATAATTCTAATGGAATTCTCGTGCATATATTATTATTTTACGCTAAGTCCTTATTGTAATCAAGTATAAATTAAATTAAATGTATTGTCAAAAAACAGTACAAACTGCGTATGACCACGTGAAGGAAAACTAAACTAATTTACTCTCCGGAAGCAAGCAAGGGACCATCACATCAATTCCGATCAAGGGCCCTAAGGCAGAGGCGGATTCAAAAAAAATTCAGCAAAAATTCCTAGATAAGATAAAAAATTGGTTGCGAGTTATAATACTAATAGAATGTCAATATGTTTGTAATTTTAAGCAAAAAATTACATGTACAAGTTATTATCGAACTATAGATTATTCTGAGAATAGTGTTTAAAAATCATAAGAATTAAAATAACACTAAATTCACGATTTATTGTTACAATAAACACGCCCCTAGACAAAGCCTAGAGAACCTGTATGATAAATCCGCCTCTACCAGAAGGAAAATCGGAGAAAAACCCGGGCCAGGATGGGGCTACAGAATTTATGTACACAACCGTGCCAAAGTTGAGTACACATATGTACACATATGTGTACAGTATATGTATTCATTGTTGTGTTTCATGTTTGTTTTTAGAAGTCAAATCAGTACTTCTTTCATCGTACTCCTCCCTTCTCTTATTATTAGCATCTTATCTATTCATCATAATATGCCATATGTTCTGAATAATTCTAGCGAAATTCTTGTACATGGATTATTATTTTGTGCTATCTCCTTATTGTAATTAAGTACATGTATTTAATTTTTGTGTCCATTGTTGTGTCCATGGCATATCAGTATACTTTCATGATTGAATTGTGTTTGCAATGTTCATTGTTATGTGTTTGTTCAACCGTCATATCCTGTTGCCACGACGACTCTGATTCGTGTTCTAAGAATCTGTGTTAGATTTAGTTGCTCACGACGTCAAATCTGTTCAGTGTATATTTGGTCCTGATTTGGTCATTCTGTTAGTGACATGCAGCACAATTCTCCAGATGGTTGCTTTTTGTTATGTTTTAAATTGTACACATAATATGGTTGTTAGGGGAGGCTTTAATCATTGGATGTCATATTAACAATACTTTGGGTAATCCCCCAGGGGACTTACATCTAGTAAGTACGTGTTTGGCGAACACGGGGCCCCGAGCTGAGTCTGGCATTACTTCCACTTACTTGTGCCATGCTCCTTCCTTTCTCTTTTCTGACCTCCCTTGGTCACCTCTTGTTCTTTTCGATCCCGACGCTATTAGGGCTAGGGTATCTTTCATTTTCCTCTTTCCTCCTCTTTTTATGTTTTTAGTAAAGTCTGGAGATATGTTGGGATTTGAGTTTTGGGTTGTAATTCAGGAGGGTTTTTAGTGGGTATGGCTGAGTCATTCGGCGAGTCCCACACGCGGGGAGAGTCATGTTGACTCTCTCTGGTGCGTAACTGCATTTTCTCTACCTGTACAAGTTTTAAGGGCTCTAATGACCTCGATGTTGACGAGCCCTAAAGCCCCACAAAAAAATAAAACTTGGGTAACTCGGTAAGATCTTCATACATGTGATTTATACTATTGTTGTTTTTATTGTATGCTTTGTATAACATCCACACTATTACAGCTCTGAAGATGGAGCAATAAATGTTCCGAAACGTCAGCTAGTACCAATCGTTTGTTTTGTTTGCCAACTCGCGATAAAACCTATCCGTAAATAATGAGTCGTCAAAAACTTTCTTTCCTTGATGGGCAAGGGTACAGAAAGTTAAGTTATTCAAGAAAGAGTGAAACAATATTTTTATGTAAAACAGCAATTTAGCTTTGTAAGTCTAAGTGTCATAATAGTAAACCATAAACATAAATTGAGTATAAAGATAGGAATAAATAAGCAACGTAACCCTAATAATATTAAAAAATTAAAACCACTGTATTATAATATAATTTTTTGGATAGTGACCAAAGGAGAAGTATCGTAGCTAACACGTCCAATCATTAAAATTAGCAATACGATTTATTTTAATGAAAGATAGTTAATTCTTACAGGGGAGGACGGGCATACAATAAAAAGCAAGTTGGAATGCATCAAATCCTCCCAGGGGACGATTTTATATTAATAAGGAAATACGAGAAAACATCCAACTACAATTATTGTATTTTTAATCCTCTGAAATTTATTTTCACCATACAAAAGTAAATCTAGTCCAATATAATGAATTTTCAAATTTTACTTGAGCTATATCAGAAACATGTATACAGTATTGCCATCGTTCTGGAAACTTATATGTCGTCCTCAAACAAATAGAAATTTTCAAGTTTCATCGATAATGTCTTCTAAAATTAAATTTTGGTTTAAAATAAACATAATTCTCAATAATTCATTTTGCTATTCAAAAGTTGAAGAAAATATGATTTTCCTTAAAAAAAACAAAGTTTTGTTTTCGAAAAAGACATTAAAATTTTGTTTTACTTTTTAAGAGAATAGTAAAAAATGGAATGCAAGATTCTAGCCTACACTCTTTGCTGGTTGTCTAATTTGATAAGGTCATGTTCATCTCATTTAGGTACAGCGTGGTCATATCATGCACAGGTCAGATACCACCTAAATCCTTTGATTATGAACGACTCGCAAAAGATGCTCCATCAACGACAACACCACGGGGTCATCCATGAAATATGTAAAGAAAAAATACTACTTCTAACACCTTCTTTCCCTTTATATCGCACCTACTAGGGAAATGTAATAAAATTATTTGAAATTTTGAGGGACACTTCTTCGGGGTTATTGTAAGTAAAATGTTTTATTAAAATTGATGAATTACAACAGTAGAAAAGAAATTAAAATTAACAGCTAATCGGTAGATCTTCACTCACGTGATTGTTGACTGTGAAGCTTACTGATGTGTATGCTCGAGTTCGATTGCGTTACGTGAGGTGGACGAAAGCATAATATACGAGATCGAATCCTAGAAGCAATATTATATAAATGCTGTGAAGAAACTTGCTTTCAAGTATATAATCTAAAAGTGAAATGAAAACCAAAAAATTCAGAAGTCTTCACTCTACGCTTTGTTTATTTCTGGGTAGATGTTTCTTCTGCCCGGTTTTCCCAATTATTTGTGATTATGTAGCATACACTACTTAAAACTTAGTGTTTTTTTTGTAGATTTTCTTAATGGTATTTACATTTTGAAACTAACAAAAGTCGAAACTTAATATCACGAAAGTAGACAAATATGGAAACTAACATATGAATTTGAAAAAATATATTAGAAACCCGGGCAAAATAAGTAAAAAGATCCAGACCTGTTGACAAGTTTTCTAATACTCACTGAGGGGTAAAACATATTAATTCTTAGTACCAACGTTTTTTGAATGTTGATGTAATTTTTTGTTTTAACAATGCAAAAATTTATTTTTATGTTTTATTTGTGAATTGTTTTAAAATTGTGCGTGTGACCAGGAATTATTGTTGTCAGTCTCTTTTCAAATTCTGGACAACGCTGGTTAGTTCTGCTAGTACGATATAAACCATAGCGTTATGTAACACTAAGCCTAACCATGGCTTTTTACAATTACCAGGCTGGATCATGCGTTATGCTGCAACAGTTTACCGTTGGCCGCCTTGGTTAAATGTACGTTGACTTTATTTCGGCTATTGGATTGCTTACGAATTGTAACGTAGTGAGTTATTGAGATCATATTCATTTCCCTGCATTAGATGCATTCCAACTTGCTTTTCATTGTACGCCCGTCCTCCCCTGTAAGAATTATCTTTCTTTCATTAAAAGTAATCGTATTGCTAATTTTAATGATTGGACGTGTTAGCTACTATACTTCTCCTTTGGTTCGCCTACGAGACCGGAGTTGCCAAACGTTGCAGTCCAGCCTGGTAATTGTAGGCCATGACCTAACACCCCACTACCGCAACGCAGTGTACGATATCAAAATCAAATTCTTCCCCAAGGTGAGTTACATGATTTACGGACGCCTCCTAATCGAAAGAGGATGATTTTAATGTCATACTTAATTGTTTGAAGATTTACTCAAATTTGATTAAATCTTTTACTCAAATTTATGTTTTACTCAAATTTACACAATTAAGTAAGAATGGTAAAAAACACATTTTCATGCATACAAGTAAATATTTTAAATTGTAATGATTGTTCATTTAATAAATTACTGCTGTTTAGGCGTGAATTTTTGAACACGTTGGATTGAAACGGAGTTCATCAATCCATATGATATTTTATGCACAGATATCTAATTTTTTTAATATCTACGATACGTAGCTAACATTCACTTACCTCACTCTTCATGGTACAGGAGTAGGTTTCTCCTTGTCGTGTACTATAGTGGAATGAGTAACAATAGAACCACTCTCTCGCGGTATAGGAGCCGTGCCAAACCGCCCTCTCCCGGCTGTTTGTCGAAGCTCCACCACGGGGTTCACTGTGAATCTTCCTCCCGTGGTCGCCATTATACTCTGGAGGTTCGCAATGTTGATTCTCTCTGTGATCGGAAAAATGGGATATCTCCCAGCGATGGGGAGAGTCGGTGACCATCCTTTGTTGCAGGTCAACGGATAGCGCCATGCTGTGGGATCCGGAGAGGCATGGACGCTGTAGGGTGCCTCAGTCCGAGCACCCACTCTAATCTCCGTCAAGGGAAGGACACGCCTGTCGCGATCCCTTGGCGCCATCGCACTCGTCGCTTCGCTCTCAGACTTAGCCCCATGCATATTGGTAGCGGCGGGTGATGCTGGAGACGGGGGTGAGCTCTTGTCGGTCTCTTCCTCGGTCCGCATTCGACTGAAGCCACCGGCGATGGAAGTCGACGCCGATTTGCTGGCGGCTCTAGATCTCTCTTCCGTCTCCGGGAACGGGGCGGACGTGGACGGGATAGTAACCGCTTCCGAATACGAATAGTCCCCGCTCCTGGTGGACGGGCGCGTGTCCCCGGGGTGGGAAGAACCTCCGCCCTGGGTGGGAGTGCGAGTGATCCCCAAGTCAGTCTTCCCGCCGAAGCCTCCTTCACTGTCGTCCAAGAGCACGGGTTCCGAAACCGCTTGGAAGACCACAACTTCTTCCGATGCTCTTCCGGCTTCCGTTTCAGCCGGGGCGTCCTCTATCAGCGGAGCCAGCATCTCCGACGGCCGCTGTTTGATGTTGGACACAATTTCTTCAGTGATACGCGACAACGAAGATTCTTTATCCGGCAAAAGCAGCCTGAGATACAACACACACAAAATATTATTTATCAGAAAGGAGAATACAAACGAAAATATAACATTACAGGAAGATTTTCAAGTCGATAGTATGTTAAGTCTTGGTTGTCCGTGAATCACCGCGTCCATGAGTACAATACCGACGTTTCCTCAAGCTTGCTGTGTAATTATTAGTATCCTGAAGAAAACAAGAGCAAGATCTTGCTGAGTTATTATTAGTGCCCTGAAGAAAACCACATTAAGATGGCTGAAACGTTGGTTTTCTACACCACGACGTGGCGATACTAGGACAGCCAAGACCCGTAACTGCGGCCTTGGAAGCCTACGTTCTCGGATTAAATGTTGTACAGTATTCCTCATAGATAAAAGTCATTAGTTCATATGAAAAATACTTCTATAGGCACATGTACGTCTCTTTATATTTTATACGTTGCGTAACACTTAACATTAATACAGTCATCTCGTGACATACGTGTAAATAGAAAATTTTCTCACAAATACGCTAGTGTGTTTGATTTTTTATTTCGTTACATTCAAGTCGGAAAATTTGTGGAATACTGCAACCAGAATGTTTTAGGGGTACCTGGGAACACTAAAATGGGGAAAAAATAATCGCAAAATTTCACAAAATGTTAATGATTTAAAACAAAATATAAGTCCTGTAGACGCTGTATTTCCCATAATTTTCATTTTTTTGTAATCATCTTGAGCTGAATCTATCAGAGATTTAGCTCAAAAGCTTGAATTATTAATGATAATCAATTTTTTGTATGAAAGGATCTACACTCAATACTTGAGGCAAAACAATCCCTCGCTTATAAAGTCTTTAGAAAAATCAGGAAACCATGCAATAATGCCCCGCGAAACCGGTGATCATATACTATAATTTTGTTTTTTTTTAGTTAGTTTCATTTGAATCAAGCGCTAAAATCTCATAAGTACATTGAAGTCTAATCGCTAACAATGTAACCACCAGCATGAAAATATATTTTTTGTATTTATTTTTTCAGAGAAACATCAATGCTGACCTTAGAAAGAAAATTGGAAAGACTTCGTCATTTCGCAAAGAAAATTTGATACTCATGAGGGTCTTCACGCTATAAATATTTGAAAACAGCGAATACCAATGGCGTCCCACAAGTGAGTAAACACACTTCAACTTATTATACTTCCTTATTATATAACTTCCTTATAAACCTTTGAACTGTAATGAAATATTTTAATATAGTCACAAATAATGAAAAATCTGAAGGTTATTTCTGTGTCCGGGTATAAAACACCTTTAAATCAATCCATAGAAGTAATTAATATCCAATATATACATAATCTCACTTGCACGTGTAATTATTAGTTTTAAAGTGAGTAATAATTTAATATTCTCGTAAAAACAATACATTGTTTAGGTAGAAAAAGAACTGAAGCGGCGATGATTGGTCGACGGCTATATTTTGACCGATTTTGACTTTTGAAGGTCTTAAATAAGGAAAAAAAAGTGTGGTCTTGTCGTCTGTCAATGAGTCAATGAGTCAATGCGCATGTATGACGCTAGGAGATAACCTCACTGTCTTCTGTCACGATTTTCATCGTTCTTCTTGTGTTGAAGTAATTGAGTAAAAAAGAATCCAACCCACAAGGGAAAGATCAAATACAAAAATTAAAGTTTTTTTTCGCACATTTTCTTCTAAACGACTATCAAATGAGAAACGGACTCATAGGTTAATTTCTATTAGAGTTTTGCCAAAAGAAGACTTCGGAAAGATAATTTTTGTGTTCAAGGCGTCTGTCCTTCAACATGGAAAACCCGCAATTGAACCAATTTTATGATAGCAAAAAGTGGCTCCTCTAAGGTTTCCGATTCTTGACCTTCGTTCACATAATTGATGCGTAGGTTAATCATATTTATACTTTCTTCACTTAAAGATTATACTACACCTTTTCTTAAATTATGTATTATTTTGCTTTGTTATAAGGTCAATGCTTTTACAAAATTCAGCAACATTTTGGTAATGAACTTTATTCGCAAACCTTTATTCATGAAATTATCTAAATCTCTGTATTCACTCAGAATACTTTCCGCATGTATCCCGGCCCTTACAGGATGTTGTTGTATGTCAAAATCTCTGGCATTTCAAACACCGTAGAGGATTTGGAATAAAGGGTCACACCGGCAGGTTAAGCCATCCAGCTTTGAGATCTTTGGGTAGTTTAGGACAGTCAAATGTCACGATGAAGGAACTGGTCTTCTAAGGAACACCATTAACCTTCCTCATGATTTGACTGACCTCAACTACATGGTCAGCCTTCCCTCCTGTAACAAGTTCTTTAGTTGACATAACCATTGTGTCCCTGCAATATACTACTCCTTTGCTGCGATTAAATGCAGCATTGAGATCGCACTTTACAGGGAACTCTCCCAGCTGTTTACTGTTAAGTAGTTTTAACGCTTGCTTGTTTGTTTTTTTGTCAAGCAGCATCGTTCCGTTTCTCAACCTTTTTATACTTTTTAACGAACTAACGAGACGTGGACCTTTAAATATGCGAAAAGGTGAGACCTCGAAGTTTCCGTTTATTGTTGACATTAATATGAAAGCATTCTCATACGGCATGCGCTGTAACTTTTCCGTAGTATCTTGGGAAGTGGGAGGGCTGTGAACCCTCGGCCGCTTCGAAGACCCTCGGGTGGAAAACTCACCTTGCGGCACACCCACTCCGCAAGGCGGGAAAAACGAAATGTCTGTCTTGTTGTCCCACGAGTTCGGAGGAAAATATGTCTGGTGACGTGGAGGCCACGCATCACACCACTAAGCCTTACTCAACTAAGGTGCGGCAGTTGCCCCAGAGGTTGTCCGCTAATGAGTGTTTAACCTCAACACCCATTTACCTCATCGGCGCGTTACACCTTGAGGTTGAGGGTTTTTTTATAGAGGAGGTTCCAAATAGTAATGGCTTCCATACTTCAGTGAAACCTAAACGGCTATAGAACTCAACGTGAAAAGTTACAGCCCTTAGCGTGTCGTAATCTGATTTGTATTTGCCTGCAAGAGACACACCTTTTACCAGACCACTCTCCCTCTGCGAGGATACAGCAGCTTCAGATATGACGACACCATGGGAGATCAATCAAGAGGGAGAGTTGCCGTGTTTTTTTTAAACACTATCCCCCCCCAGGGGACTTACATCTAGTAAGTACGTGTTTGGCGATCACGGGGCCCCGAGCTGAGTCTGGCATTACTTCCACATGTGCCATGCTCCTTCCTTTCTCTTTCCTGACCTCCCTTGGTCACCTCTTGTTCTTTTCGTTCCCGACGTCATTAGGGCTAGGGTATTTTTCATTTTCCTACCTCGCCCCAGGGGACTAGCATCCAGTAAGTACGTGTTTGGCGAACACGGGGCCCCGAGCTGAGTCTGGCATTACTTCCACTTACTTGTGCTATGCTTCTTCCTTTCTCTTTTCTGACCTCCCTTGGTCACCTCTTGTTCTTTTCGATCCCGACGCTATTAAGGCTAGGGTATCTTTCATTTTCCTCATTCCTCTCATTTTTTGTCCTACCTCTCATTCCCCCCCCTTATTCTTTGTCCCCCCTCATGTTATGTACCCCCCTCATTTTAGCCACCCCTCCATTTGATGTATTTGTGAGATATGTTTTGGTGTGCTGTAGATCAGGAGGGTTTTTAGTGGGTAGGGTTGAATCATTCGACGAGTCCCACACGCGGGGAGAGTCATATTGGCTCTCCCTAGTGCGTAACTGCATTTTCCCTACCTGTACAAGTTCTTCGGGCTCCAATGACATTTGATGTCGACATGAGCCGTAAAGCCCCATAAAAAAGACAAAAAAAGAAACACTATCTTCTGCTCACCTGTTCTCCTACAAACTCGAATCCAGGCTATAGCAGTCACAATTCAAAGCATACCAACTATGACCGTGTATCTATTTTCCTCCGACACGAGATTTCTCGGAGACTTCCCTCGGGGATTCAATTCACCAGCTCCCTCAACCATTCCTCCTCCTTGGAGATTTCAACTCCCACATTGTACTGTGGGGTACATCGAGCGATTGACCCAGGAGCCGACTGCTGAATTGTCTCTTTGAACGTGAACATTTATGTTTAATGAAAACAAGGGAGATGGCCCATTTTGCGTTTACCGGGGGGTCTTTGACTGCTAGAAACCTGTCAATTTGCTCTCCTGAAGTTGTTGGTATCTTCCAATGGAAGGTAGAAGATAATCCGCTTGGTAGCGACCATCATCCTATCTGGTTTCTCTTGCAGGAACGTGCGACTGTTCCCGAAAGCAAGCCACAGAAATGGATTCTCAGAAAGGCTAACTGGACACTGTACCGTTTACTGGCTGTCTTAAAAGAAACGGTTAGTGTCCAAGAGAGGGCCGACCATCTGACCCAGGTGATTCATCACGCCGCTGAAGAATCAATTCCGAAAACATCTGTTTCCGCGAAAACCTCATGTCCCCTGGCGGAACGACGCATGTTGGTCCGCCATTCAGGCGAGGCGAAGATCAATGTGAAAATTTAAGGGTAGTCCAACTCGCCGCATATTGGATTGCTAGAGAAAAAGCGCGCAGAACCATCAAATAATCCAGATCCACCACCTGGAGAGAGTTTATAAGTACCATTAAGAGAACAACATCGTCCACTAAAGTATGGGAGTCAATCCGAATGATATATCGAAGGTATTCTCTAGTCTCTTCTGGACCCAATTATCAGGGTCAGGTTCTCACCAACAACAGAGGAATTGCAACAGCGATGGCCGAATACGTTGCTGACCTAACATCTACATCAAACTGCGATCCCGATTTCGCGAGGAAAAAGGAAATAGCAGAGAGTACCTCCTTTGGCTTTTGTTCCTCTAAATCTGAATCATAAACCACTGCCCTCTCAATGTGGGAACTTGAGTCAGATCTAGCGACAGTCCACAACACTGCACCAGCCCCTGATTCAATTCATTATGAAATGCTCAGACAACTCAGTCTCAAATAGAAAGAATACCTTCTTAATATCATTAATTTTTCATGGTCCGAGAGAGTGTTCACTAAATCCTGAAAGGAATCAACGCTTATCCCTTTATTAAAACCAGGTAAGGACAAAACGAACATTAGTAGTTATCGAAGCATTGCCTTGACGAGTTGTGTTGGTAAAACTCTGGAGAGAATTCTCAACCGACGTCACGTGTGGTATCTTGAACGGCATGACTTGCTGAGTCGATCTCAGTGTGGTTTCAGGAAGTTCCATTCCACCCTGGACAACTTACTTCTCCTGGAAACAGCAATTCAAGATGCTTTCGTTGGAAGACAACACGTCATCGGAATATTCTTTGACATCGAGAAGGCTTACGATACTACTTGGCGTCATGGCATTTTACAACAACTCTATGCCTGGGGATTTAGAGGACGTCTTCCTCTGATACTCATGTCCTTTTTGGATCAACGTTCCTTCCGCTATAGAATTGGAAGAGACACCTCGGATCTCCTTCTTCAAGAGAACGGTGTCCCTCAGGGCTCAGTCCTGAATGTGACCTTATTTGCAGTAGCCATATACAGCGTAACATCCGCTGTAAAGAATACTGTCCTACACTCTTTTTGTCGACGACTTTACCATCTTTTGTTCATCACAGAGTGTCACAGGTGCGGAGCGACAAATCTAACTCGTCCTCAATAGATTATACCACTATTCGAAGACGACTGGCTTTCGTTTCTCTGCTGAAAAAAACACGCTGTGTTTTTTTCAGTAGGAGATTAAGCCTTCTGGCAGACCTCGCCTCGCCCTGGGGAAGAACGTTCTAAAATTCTATCCTTCTGTAAAATTCTTAGGTCTAATCTTTGATCAGAGACTGAATTGGATTCAACATCCGACAGACCTAAGAGCGAGAACATTAAAGTCTCTGAATTTATTGAAGTGCCAGAGTAGCAGGGAATGGAGCGCTGATCGCTTCTCCTTGCACAAGTTTTATCGAGCATTTGTAAGATCTCGGCTCGATTATGGCTGTGTTGTATATAGCTCTGCTCGTGCAAGCTATTTAAAGAAGTTGGATAGTGTCCACCATGCAGAAATCCGACTAGTTACGGGAGCCTACCGAACTAGATCCATTCCGAGTTTGTATGCCGAGTGGCGAACCATCACTTTACCTCCGGCGGCAACTCTTCATGCTACGACACTTTTGTCACGAGCAATCTGGTACACAATCCCGAGAATCTGGTACACAACGTAATATTTCATCCTTCCTCTTCTTCCATCCGTTTCTACAACAACAGACTGAGAGCAACCAAACCTTTTGGATATCGCTCCAAAGAAATTTTGGAAACCTTGATTATACGCACACCTAATGTCTTATATCAAGGTTGCAGTAAGACTCCTCCATGGGCTTTGTTCAAGCCGAAGATTCTTTTCGATATTCTGCATCATGACAAGAAGAACACTCCAGCTGCGATGTTGAGGGTATGCTTTCAGCTAATCCTCGACAAACAGCGGGTTCATATCCTGTTTACAGACGGGTCGAAGCAGGCTGATGGTGTCGGCTACTCCGTGGTATTTCCCCGTAAAACCTGTGGCTATCGTCTTGGCAACCTGTGCAGAATTTACACCGCTGATTGCTACGCCATATTGAGAGCACTGCGAACAACAAAGTGCTTCCGCGGATCAAATTTCCTGATTTGTTCTAATTCTCTATGTGCCCTTCAATCAATCCAGACTATGTATCCAGCTGATAAGCTGATCCAGAACATTTAGGATGTGCTTTTCTCGCTCCAAAGTGATGGAAAGAACATAATGTTTTGCTGGATTCCCGGACACGTGAGAATCAGAGGAAATGAGGAAGCAGGCATCGCAAAAGCAACATGCCTCAAGAATCGCGTGGATTTCTTCACGATTCCAAAAAGGGATCTCCTAAATTCCATCAAGACAAGGATTCTGAGTGAATGGAACAATGATTGGTTGGCTGTTGAAGGGAATAATCTCCGACTTATAAATCCTTTGCTAAGTCATGGAGCAGTTCCTGTAGGTCAGCCCGACGCGACGAGGTCTTGCTAACCCGCCTGCGCATAGGACAATGTCGTCTCACTCATCGGTATCTCTTATTACTTTATTATAAACCCGTTTGTGAGGAGTGTAGCTCTTCTCTGACAGTGCACCACCTAGTATCTGATTGCAGCAAATTTAAGAGAATGCGGAGACGAATTGGTCGTGCTGCAGATTTACGAACAATTCTCGGAAATGAAAAGGATGATGTTAATAAACTATTGAATTTTATGAGTAGATCGGGGCTCCTCCCACAAGTTCTCGGGAGAGTTTAAAATTTGCATTCTTCTTTCCTCTTCCATGTCTTCTTTCCTTTTATTCTTTCTTTCCGTCATTTGATAATTAGAATTTTTTTCATTTTTGATGATATAATGTGTTCGGTAATTGTTTCCTTTTTTCTTCCATCTTTGTATTTAGATATTTGTTGAATTCAGGAGGGGTTTTTAGTGAGTATGGTCCAGATATTCGGCGAGTCCCACACACGGGGAAGAGTCATTACGGCTCTGCTCTATGGTGCAAAACTGCAATTTTCTCCACCTGCAATTGACCTTATCGTAGACAAGCCCTAAAGCCCAACAAAAAAATCAGTCAGAATATTTCAGATATTTAATACATTATAGAAATACATTTCAAAATTGAAAGAATTAATCAATAAATTACGTCAACACAAATGGGGAATGGGAACAACTTAGAACGTGAAACTTGCATCTACAATAACTTTAAAAAACATTCTCTTTCAAACACTTCAATTTTCATCTTCGTTATTTTTATTTAAGAAAATTGTGCTTCCAAAAATTACTTATTGATTATGACGCTTACGTGACTGTAAAAGTTAGGTCAGCGAACATATATGTTATGTTCCATTATAGAACTTGGAGGTTGCTCTCCTGATTAGCAGGGTTCGATTTAAAGAGGGGAAGCCAGGGAATTTCCTCCACTTCTATATTTTATTTTTATTCCCACCCAAGATAAAAATAATTCCTCCTCTCTTTATTGTCAAAAGAAAGCATTAATTTCAACTAATGTGCCAAAAAAAATTTCATTGCATGTATGTACATCATTATAACAAGGCACTCTGGAAATCTTTATTATAAGAAAAAATACAAAATGGAGAGGTTTAAAGAGTAGATCAATATATAATATATCAGAATTAAATACAAAATTATAAAAATATGATTTCCGTATAAATGCTCTACCCCTTGAATATAATTATATTTTCTTCGCAATTTTAAAAAGTACAGTATTAAATTATGAAAAGAGAAGCGTGAACATATTAATGGGGGTAATGCTTATTAGTCGAGAAATAAATCAATCCGTTTAACATACCGTTTGACACCGATGAGAGACGGCTCGGAGTCGTCGGATAACAGACTGTAATCGTCTTCACTCATTTCCGATGAGTTATCGCTCCTCGATTCGCGAGACGGATGAAAAACTTGTACGAAGGCTCCACTCTTCATCCTCTCTGCTCGCATCAGACGGCGAGCGGTTCGGACTCGGTGCTCATCTTCACGCATACGCTTTATGGCCTGTTCACGCAGATTCTGTGGACAAAGTTTCAAATGCAGCAGAGCGTCCTGCTATATTTTCTCAATAATCCCCCTCCCTGGAAGTATCCCCCTCGCTAGTAAACGATAATACTTTATGAATTCTTTGGAAATCGAGTCGCCAAAGTAATTCACGCCACGTATCTGACGTACCTTGGCTTGTTCCAGGATCCTCCTTTCATCTTCGTTCATATGTTCCTTGATGATTTGCACGGTGGTGTAGAGATGCTTTTCAGGCAGCTTGGGAGCGTAGTCGGATTCAGGGAGCCAAAAGGGTTCGCGATGAAGACGCCAGCTCAGGAGCTTTGTCATGCTCTCCACGCTGTTCGTCTCGAAGATGTGGTTCATCAACAGAGACATGAGGGGTATCACCTGAGAAAGAGAAATAGGATTCACGTCGAGTATCTGCTCCAGTCGACCCTCTTCTAGAAACTACGAACATTCCTAGAAGTTCATTAAATTTTGAGTGAAACTCTGAGACTTGCTTATTGAAGTGAAACCACGGTCTAAGATCATTCAGTGGGGGCAATAACGGTAAAACTTTGCACTTCATCGCAGTGGGACCTTCAAATGGTGAATATAGCTTCTAATGGTGAATATTTTCTTGAATCTCATTGTGTTTTTAATATTTTGATCGCTAAGAATTTTTGCTATTTGATGCAATATTTATTTTATGTTTTTACATTAAAAAACGGAGTAAAAGAAAAACAAATAATGAATTTTTAGGTGCAGGAATATCGGCATCACGCTTAGGAGTTCTACTCTAACCTATCCCTATTTCCACTTCCCAAATTATTAGAAAAAAAATTATTTAAAAAAATCTCAGTGTGTTGGTCGCACGTAAAGTGATATATGAAAGCATCTTGTAATTGTCTCGAACATATGATGTAAGTATAATTGTCTCGAACATATGATGTAAGTTGGGATAAAATGTAATAATCTAAATCATAAAATAATATCTACCCAAAATCGTTACATGTCTTTATATGTAATTCCACCAAATTCAAAAAACTTTTCCCATGGGTGGTTGAGCGAAATAACGAAAAATAATAAAATTTCGCTCTACTGATCACTGGTACTATATTGGTGCGTGATTTCACTAGTTTAATAACTATAATTCTCATATGTAATTTACCATTTACAGCCACGCGCAACTTCGTAAACTTGTCCTTAATATTATCACCCGTACCACAGCATTTATGTTATAACAGCTTTTAGAAAAGAGCGAATAATATCTCGTGAAAATAATTAAGTAACTGACACAAATTTTCACAATTGAAAATAAATGATGATCAGATCGAATTCTAGATTTCAATACTACTTGAAACCTTCACTCTTCGAGACAGAAATTATGAGACACTTCTTGCGATAGGGAAATTACTTTTAGGTGTATCCCCGAATTTGTAACTGTGTATTTTCAAAAACTAAGAAAATAGCAATATGTCTAAAAATGATCATGTCAACGAAAATTTTCCTTCATCAGCACCTCACCTATTTGAAAATATTAAATACATGAAAAACCCTTTAAACTCGTAAATGTACCGATAGCGTCAGAAAGATGAAAAAATGAATATTTTCAAAATTAAACGAGAAAGACAACATACACAAATGACGTTCATCCTTCTCTTTAATTTTGACGTCTCAAAAATGTTACGCTTGTGAGAAACAAAAAGAACCAGTACGGCAACCTTACCAGTTTCTTCATGTCTCCATTAAAATTGATATACCATCATTCACCAAACTACATAAAATTATCAATAATGAATTATTCTACGGAAATGGGGAAATTTGCGACACACAAAGGACTCAGGTCCATTACCATCATTTCAGCAGTTCCAACGTGTGTGTACAAAACCACTGAGGTTATTGAGTAATTACATTGGTTTCGGCGGGAACCCATAGAGTTACCACCACATCAACCGCTTATGTAAGATCATCTTTACCTTAACAGGCGTGAATTTCGAAAATGACAAAGGAGCGAGACATGAAGTGACAAAGGAGTGAGGAAGCAGTCGTATATGAATTATTATATGTGTTATGCTCACTGAATCTGATGATGTTAAATAATCCAATTAATTCGTATCAATATGTTGTACCAGCAAAAATATTGAAAAAATCAAAACTTAACAGGACATTTTAGACATTTATTTTCCCTAACACAATGTGTGAACTTGCTTTCTATACATTCTAATGTCATTAGACCTATTCGGAAAAAACATCTGTCACGTAGTAATATTTTTTATGAATTGTTCGGTATCTATGAATTCAGTGTATTTAATTCTATTTTGAAAAGCGAGAAAACTAGAGGCGAAGCAATGTAGTAATAATTTGAAATGGTACCTCAAGGCCTTTGGAGATGGCAGCGAGCACCCGCAGTATATCCATTTCCTTGGCAATGTTCAGGTCCGTGTACAGCTCGAACCCCTTGCCCAAGCACTCGGAAGCCGTCCGGAAATATCGGATAGCCAAGAACCCTTCACCCATTGTCTTGAGAGCAAGCGCAGTAAGTTCCATCAGACCGGAGTTTTTCGCCAATTCCAACACCTAAACAGCGCATTATAGAACAAATTAAGTTCATTTTTTCATTTCAATAGGGCGCTTTATTTACAAGTATTATTTATGTACAAATGTGTGGCGAGGCTTTTTGTTGCCTGTACGCCTGTAAAATTCCCCTTAAGTAGAGCCATGGACTGTGCATACAATGCCCTGGTATTCACTCTCATTGAACGGATAGTTGCAGTTTTAATTTTTTTGAAATCTTTGTTTTGAACTTAAATGATTGTAATTTTATTTACCTGTGATTTGTATCGCATTATTATTATTATGATTTAGCATCTTTAGTGCATCTTTAATATTGTTTTATTTAGTTGTAAAATATCTTTTAAGTATGCTGCAACTACCGATTAAATGAGCACCGTTGGGAACTACAGGAAACCAACGGTCAGGACACGAATATATACAATTAATATAAACATATTTACAAAAGATAATTAAATAAGATAAATAAATTATAATGTAAAATATACCAGTTTTGCCATAGAAATAAAGATTAAAATAAAATTCAATTATTTACAATACTAAAAAAAACATAATTGACGTAATGGCTTGGAAGGTCTTCTCAACATGTCTCCGCGTGAAACAAAAGAAAAAGACGAAGCGGCAGAATCACGGTTCATTTGAATCAGTGGTTTCAGCGCATATTACTCTTTCTCTCATCTCCCTCACATAGCATAGGAACTGACCCAGGGACTGCACTACAGATACTCTATTGTCCCTCATTATCGCGATGGCTAAATTTACGTTAATTTGATAATTTTGGAATGCACCAACTTGGATAAAAGTTCGTTTTTGATCTGTTTTCGGGCATGTTAGTAAAATGTGAATCCAATCTTCATTTTGATCCCCGCAAAGTGGGCAAATAGAGTCTCGATCCCCCCTCAGTTTTCTTAATTTCCACCCTCCTACGCGAAACCATCCGTAACCCGATCGTTCTTTTGATTTGAGACAGTCAATGTATGGTTTTCTGTCCCATTGTCCAGCTACTAAGGATTGCAGGATAAGTGACCATTTTTCCAGTCTGTTAGTTTCTATTTCACAACGGTATAAGTCTTGGAGTTTTCTCTTAATATCTTTTAGGTCGTTTAACGATGGACTATTCTGACTCACACAAGTGATTCCTGCTTTATGAATTAAATTTTTAATTTGCCTGTCCCATTTTCCTTCTGTATTACAATGGTAAGACTGAGTTACAAGTGGGTTCCTGGTACCTGCCCTTATCGAAAGCCAATATTTAATTGCTCTTAATTGTAGAGTTAGTTCAATGGGAAGCAACCCAAATTCCCATAAAATGCCACTGTTTGCTGTTCATGGAGCAATGCCCGTTACCATTTTAAGATATTTCGTTTGAAGCGATTTTAAAATATCGTTATTCCCCGCGC
>NNCF01125900.1:223463-268367 GCA_002313205.1 Laupala kohalensis | reverse complement strand
TATAATGACCTCCGTTCGGCGCCTTCTGCGCAATTGCCAAAAAAATTTCCTCAATACTCAAGTACGTAATTTTGTCGGTTTGCTCACTCTGTATTTATTTTCTTCTAATCATTCTTCATTGTTCTTTTCTTTATTGCATTTCATAACTTCAATAATTTTTACACTTCCTTTGATACTGTTTTTACATTTCAATGTATGTTTTCATGTTATACTTTTAAGTTTCAATATATATATATTAAGTGTATGTTACTGACGATTGCTGTTATGCAGCCGAAAAAACTTCATAACATTAAAACTATGAGCAACAAGCAAACGACGTTTAATTTATCATTCTTTGATAATGTTGCTAATGCTCCACAATTACCAAGTCCAATATGGTAAATGAACTGCCATGTCCATGTTTGCTCTATTAAGAATAGTCTACAACTTCAGTAAGCCATACTGCACAAGTAATAATTTGTACTGATAATTCATAGTTGAACGTGTTATGTTACCGTTTTATGTGTGTGTGGATTATAAATATATCACTGATGAGCATTAGTTCAACAACGAGCAGGATTTAGCTCTTTGCCCTTGTTTGCCAAATTCTTTTCCCTTGTCTCTTCCCAAAAACGTGGGAAATAAAGGTAGTGTAATTGTAATAAAATGAAAATTTGTCAAATGAAGACTAGTAATGATGATTAGCAAAGTTTTAATAATATTTTTTTCTTCTTTTAAATAAGGGTTCGTTGTGTAACTCCTTTATTCTAAGATAACTTTTGGTCAGGTGAAAATGGTGACGAGCCGCGAATCGAACCCGGGGTTCTGCTTTCTTCGCAGGAGTGTTAACTACTACACCATCTGTTCGCCTTCCACAACTGTACACCATTTGTGTCTGAATGTAAATGGTATACAGTTGTGAAAGGCGAACGGGTGGTGTGGTTAACACCCCAGCGATCAAACAAGCCCCGGGTTCGATTTTCACCTGACCAAAAGTTATCACTTATCTTCTCCACCTGTAGGGGAAAAGGAAGAAATATAAGCATTATTCTAAGTTTCCCATCTCGTCTTATAAAGTTATGATCGTGCGGGGAGCAAATATGGAAATTTAAGAATGAAAGTCAGTATTATTTATTAAGAAAATTACAATGTTTTACGGGCTTCGAGATTGGTTTGGGAGCATAGATATTAGGACGCATAGGGAAATCCAAGCATCGAGATACCTCTGATTCGCTTGGACCAAGAGGTCATGTAAACGCCATGAATTCCTTCAGAGAGGTACCAAGTGTTTCAGTGATATGGTGGGGAATCGCGTAGGTTCCTCAAGTGCCGTCTTGTTGTGGCTGACACGCTGCAATTCACTTTAACAAGCGGTTAATTGACGGGATAGAACATTGCAGTGACCTTCCGTAGAAGTCTGTACCATCTCTATGTGGATGGGTAATTTGGAGGGTAAAAAAATCGTTAATATGAGATATAGAGTGGGATACTTGTACTGCGTCTGAGTCACAATTGGTTCCCCAGCCCCTCCATGACTCAAGTGGTAGCATTCTAGCTCATCACCAAGTCATCCCGGATGCAATTCCCGGTGGGGCCAGAAAAAAGTTGTAGTTTTTCACACTATGTCCCAGTTCATATAACCTCTATCCACAACCTCCTAGTATCAACACCTAACAATTACTACTAACCCCTCCACGTGGGCCAAGTTTTTTGTAAACTCAGCTAAGCGGTCCACCTACTAACAATAACCTATCACCCAATTCCTACCTCCTATCGATCCATGTAGGTAAGCTACATTTCCCAATTACCAATACTACAATGAATAAAAATTGGTTCCCTTTTCATATTTTCTCAAAATTAACGGTGTATTGAAACGACAATGAAATGTACCAACATGGTGTACCGAATCAATATAACGATGAGTTATTGTTCCGAAACCTTCTACTATTGTGTGGGTAGTCAGAGAAATGAGAATAAGATATTTCGCGTACCATCTAATACTCTTATTTTTAATGTTCCACAGAATACATCGTAAAAAGATGAGCATTGTGGATGAGCTGTTTGTTGGGAGTGTCTCGTAAAAAAATCCACAATTATTCCGATTCCGAGACAATCAATTCACATCGGGCAAGGAATAAATTTTTAATTTGACAATCGCTATTTGACCGTGCTATTGAAGCTGATCTACATGGACCGATAGGAGATAGGAGTTGGCTGGTAGGTAATTGTTAGAAAGTGGGCCGGTTAGCTGGGTTTTCCAACAACTTGGCACACGTTGAGTAATAGTTACGAGTTATTGATACTAACAGGAGGTGGATAGAGGAAGGAGGGCACGCTTCTCAATAGTCACAGCTATATGAACTGGGACATTCATGTGAATAGCTACAAATTTTTCTGGCCCCACCGGGAATTGAACCCGGGATGACTTGGTGAAGAGTAAGAACCTGAGCCATCAGAGGGCTCAGCAATTTGAACGAAGTATAACTGTGAATGCGCACTTACTTTCAACAAGTACTCTTGAGCCTTGTGGACATCGCCCAACTGCGAATAACACCTCGCCACTTCCAAGAACGCAGTGCACTTCCCAACTGGATCCACGATGTGACCGAAGTTCTCTAAATACATCGCCAGCGCGGTGCGTGCCATGGGATAGTTGTCATCTTGCTGTATGGAAAGGAATGGACAGGCGAAACGAAATAATGAAGCAGAAAGATTAAGATATTCAGACAAATATATCTTCAATATCTCATGATATATCCTTCGTCTTTTAATAGTACTCTAGGTGAGAATGTCTGAATTTATCTTCCGAATAACATCGATTCGGAATTAGAATTGAGTATTCAAACAGCTAACGTAAGTTCTATTTAAAACAAAAGCGA
This sequence comes from Laupala kohalensis, assembly GCA_002313205.1. Taxonomy (NCBI): domain Eukaryota; kingdom Metazoa; phylum Arthropoda; class Insecta; order Orthoptera; family Trigonidiidae; genus Laupala; species Laupala kohalensis. Next base: position 265,509 of record NNCF01125900.1, on the reverse strand, counting down.
GAAAGAAAAACAATGTAATTTAATCATTTAAATTTCTACAGAATACATACTTTAGAAATAGAATATTTTGCTACCATCCATGTCAATACAGTTCTTACAATCTTACAATTCTTACAAATCAGTCAATCCAATCTCAAATTAAATAAAAATAAAATTAAGGAAATTTTTGGATCACATTTCGCACTTCTTTTATAAGAACCACAAAGTATAGTGTATTTTAACAGGAAAATAATCCTCGTTGAATAGTATTATAGGTCATTTTCGTTGTCATCCAAGTATCACAATCGATTGAGGGGAAAAATATATTTTTAGTGAAAATTTGAACTGACATTCCTTAATTATATATAACTGAATTTACATTAGAATGAAAAATGAATAATAAGAAATACTCATAAAAGAAAGATATCCCAATGTTTTAACATTCGTATTTCACACATTTCAGAGACGGAAACTGTCATTAAGAAGAAGGCAGAGTGCAAGAGGAATGGGTGAACATCTGTCGCCAAACAATTCAACACGATATAGGATAAATTCTGTAATCCGGAATTTTGGGAAATTTTCTGCTTTCACGTAATGTTTTGGTATTCAAGAGTAATACTTTCAACCTGTTAACTATCAATGGAATACCCGATCAAACATTCCAGTCAGAACTTTTTAAGAGAATCGCGTATTTTGTTTTCCCTAATAACCTCGACTCTCCCGTAGTATATTGGTTTAAAATTTACCTTGTATGCAAATCCCAGTTCAAGTAAGACTTCTGCTTCGGTTACTGCGAGTTCAGGGTCTCCCAGGCGACGTAGTGCGCGCGAACAGAAGCGTATTGCTCGTTTGGGGTCTTCAATTCGACACTGGTTGGCTACTCGAAGTAAAACACGCGATTGGAGATCTACAATCTCTTGAACGAGAAGATTGTGACGCTTTGGTATATCCAGGTCCATCTTCCAGTTCTGAAAACGAAGCCAGCAATAACGTTTAAAAATAATATTTTAAAATTCTTATAAATATTTCTAAAATATCTGTGATTTCTTGTAGATAAAGACACAAATAGTGGACGCGGATTTTGTCCTCATTTATTTTTCAGAATATTTTTTAAGTAACAGAAATATGTCTTTTTATTACAGTAAATAAAAATCTTTTATTTTAAAAATCGTTATATCTAAAACTGCTGAAAATATAAATCCAGGTCGTTTCAATAGTCTATAAAAACGAAAGAAAATAACAATCAATAATACACAAATGAAGTATGTAATTTAAAAAAACAAAACAATTTGTAGTATAAATATTCTAATTATTTTCAACCACAATGAAAATAATACAGTACAATTATATAGTTCAACGATTACTACCCAAGAGGATACAGACAGCCCGACAATAGTTCGCTTCCTTTGATGCTACTGACACTTGCATCTGAAAATATTTTCTCATGGGGAAAACAGTGCGCTGAAGGTTGCCACTCGGAAAGAAACGAATAATCCATCCACACAAGTCATGATTCGTCAACTGCCGCATGTCTGACGCTTTTCGGATAGCGCAAGGAATTTAGTATTTCACATATGTAAAACAAAGTATATCCCCAAGAATCATTAGATTTTTGGTATACGCTTCCTGGCTTATGCGTTACGTTCATGACGCTAGTCTCAAAACGTGTCTTTAGTCGATACATTGGGTATAGCGTACCCTTTGACTGAAATACTAAAAATTATAAACTACTTTCATACAAGTGTTTACCAGTAAACTGTACTGTGAGAATACTTAAGCCAACACTTGCTCACATATCACACAGTACCACACTTCTCATATAACCTTTCAGATGTTAACATAACCTCAAAAACAGCCCAGAACCTGCACTGAACTCTCTCACTAGTGCACAACCAGCACCATATGCAAACTGCAGCGTTATATCGTATTAAGACAAATAAATTTGTGTACCACTAACTTATGAGCATGCGCAGGAGCAACACGATGGCATATACGCTAGCTCGCAGGACTTCGCTAAAACTCCCTATTGGGGTGTTCCAGTATCTTAAATATTAACAACAATGAGCATGGACTTTCAAGTTCAAGTCCTGATTCCTTCAATAAATAGAAACCTTAATAGGTAACCTTAGCTAGTGCGAGACAGCGACCCTTCTCAAGCTGGTCAACGGCAGGCCCCAGTTGTTGTATCTCGTTTAGGAAGAGACCATAGACGTATCTCGCGAGAGCTTCTCGCCTGAGGCCATCGAGGACGTGAGCCGCAGCGATATCACAAGCGATCAACAGCAGCTTCTCCACCACCCAGTAAAGTGTCTCTCCCATCTTCCGAAGTTCTACGGCTATCGTCAGCAACTTGTCGATTTGCTCAGAGCGTAGCGGTGGGTCGGACTGGCCGGCAGCTTCCACCTGGTGCAATGTCAGACAAAATCGGTTACATATCTGTGTTCGGTTACAGGTAGGGAAGCGTCGATTTCGATTGTCGATACCAATAGATATCCCACTATCTAAATGAAAAAAAGTTTGCCCTGTCTCTGATACAACGTGAATAATATCCAGTTCTTAATTATTATTACTATTATTATAACTATTATCCCTTCATGAACGACTTAAATGATTTAGAAGCCGGTTATTTTATACCACCTTCCTTAGCATGTATGCAGTTCCGAGGAGAGCTATTTGCTGAATACCCCTTTCAAGCAGTGTACCGGGAATCAACGCCAAATTCTTGGACATTCCGCGAGGTATCATTCACAGAACCCCAATGACTATTATTATTATTTAATTGAACCTGTTTTCATCGCGGGTATATCACCAAAGCATTATGTATGGCTTATAATAGTCTAAAAATATCCGAACTATAGAGCATGTACCTAGCACCACATATTTCTGTATCTCTTTGTACCCAGCCTTAACCCTTCATGGAGTTTCTTGGAGATGACTCCAGTAGCAGAGATAATAAGCGGAATAACGGTAACTTTTTCTTGATTCCACATCTCTCGTATCTGTGCGGCCAGACCTAAATATTTGGTTACTTTCTCCTCATGTTTCTTGGACATGTTATTGCTTAAAGGGACTGAAATGTCTATTATAAAGGTTTCTTTACTCCTTTTCTTTATTACTATTATGACTGGCTTGTTGAAAGGCAAGGTCCGATCCGTTATTACTTCTATGTCCCAGTACAACTTGACTTCTTTATTCTCAATTACTGCTTGAGGTTTGTACACGTACACTGGATTCACTTCATTGAGTGCATTGTGAGCAACCACGAGTTTTTTATGTACAGTAGCAGCCACCATATTGTGTCTCTCCAAGTAGTCTTTCGGGGCTAAAGCTGAGCAACCGGTGTCTATGTGGTCAATAGTTTCATTGGCGGAGTAATACTTTCTGCACTTATCCGATGGAATTTACTCGCCTACGATGTATTTCCTGTAGTTTAATATCGGAATCATTTGACCCTGAACTGTTAGCATAATTTCCTCTGTCTCAGCAAAGACACTGCAAAGACATTTGCGAGCCAAGCATTTGAAGGTTCACTATCTACTTCTGGCTTATTTAGTGGGGAAGATTGTTTTCCATTCACGGCTTTACTACTCCTCTCTAATAATTGGGTCTCATTTCGCTCTACAACGCTCGGGAACTCATCTTGTGGTGCGAGATAAAGTGGTGTATACTTTCGATCTGCTTTCACCACTGTTCTGTGCTGATAACATTCATTAACCTTGGTAAAGAAATAGCTGCGACGTTTTACTACAGTGTTCTTGCACAGTTTTTGTACATCAAGAATACCTTTTCCACCCTTTCTTCTTGGTAGATAAAATCTCTCTTTAGTAGATTTTGGATGCCATGAATTTTGTTTTGAATGCAACTCGGGTTGTGAATGCAACTCTAGTTGATTGAGCTATATTTTGTAGATCTGCATCGCTCCATTTGATTACTCCTAATAAATAGGTAATCGCTGGCATTGCATAAATGTTTACAACTCTGCCCAAGTTGATACCATTTTAAATCTTTCCTCAGCAATTTATTTACTCGTGTATTAAAGATGTTTATAAGGCAGTTCTTTATTTTTGTGTTCAAGTTCTCTAGCTTGGGCAAATCCGAGGTATTTATACTCTTCACCTATTTCAATTGACTTAATTACTCCAGCATCTTGTGTGAGAAAACCTTCACCTCCTTTAACTTTACCTTTTCTTAAAGTGACCATTCTGCATTTTTCCAATCTAAATTTCATTTTTATATCTCCTGAGAAGTTTTCTAAAACATTCAGGAGATACCTCATTCCATTTTCTGTTGAACTATACAGTTTTACGTTATCCATGTAGAGAAGGTGACTCAGGACGAAATGGGAGTCCCTTGCAGTGATCTTGAATCCATGTCCGGATGCTCTGAGTAATTGTGATAATGGATTCATGACCATGCAGAACCAAAGGGCACTCAGACTATCTCCTTGGAAGATTCCTTTCTATTTTGACTTCTCCCTCTATTGGTTTGCCTCCTATCTGAAGTCTAGTTTTCCAGGATTTCATCACTCGTTTCAAAAACGTAAATGTAACCTCATCTATCCTGTATATCATTACCACCTGCAGTAGTCAGCTGTGCGGAACCGAATCGAAGGCTTTCTTGTAGTCTAAATAGCACATATACGTGTTTCACTGTCCACGCCTGTCCAACCGCAACTGAGCCGATCAACAGCTGTTCCTTTCACCCCCGAACACCTACATCCACGAACGCCTATATCCTTTCTGCTCTTCTGCCATGATGTTATTCTCACAGATATGCTTTTCAATCCTACTGGCGATTACACTGTCATGATTTTATAGAGAGTTGGTAAGCACATGATAGGTCTATAATTTGATGGTTCATCAAGGTTGCCTTTCTTCGGCAGCAGGTGAGTACTTCCAGTTGTAACAAAGGAAGGGGTCCTCTCAGGATTCATCATATAGTATGTGAACAGACGTGCTATATGTTGATGGATGGGTGTAAAGTTCTTAAGCCACTAGTTATGAATTCCTTCTGGGCCAGGTGCCTTCCAACTGTGAGTTCACATTATTCCTTTCTTGATATCATTAACTAACACTTCGTGAAACTCCAAGGCTTGAACTTGATTATTATTATTTTCCTTCTAACCTAAAGAAGAAGACTCATGTTTCTCGGGATATTCCTGGAATTTCAGTATAACAGCGGACTTGACTTGCCGAAGCATGTTATACGTCGCAAAATTGAACGCAAGTTGTTTCTCTGGCTGGAAAAAACTTCTGACTATATGTCGTGTACTCAGTACTCAGTGTCGCGACTTCTGCATTATTTGCATGCCCAATTTGCTCAATTATCGCATGCATATTTCGTACTGTTCTATTAAGAACTCTAATGACCTTGACGGTGGCGAGCCTTAAAGCACCAATTAAAAAACTATTCTATATTTCTACTATACTACATTATTATAATTATTCATTTATTATTATTCATGAACAAAGATGTCAAGAGTTCGGTATGTTACTCTTTTCCAGGTTGCAACCAAAATCCTAAGGAACGGAACTGGTGATCTTGGTTGTTTCTTATAGAATCTTGCGTAAGATGTTCGCCATACCTCGTAATGCAATTTCTTGCATATATTTTTTTAGCTATAACACTCGAACATTTGAGTCTGAAAATATAGCAATAATTTTCTTGTTTCACTAGATTACATCTGTTATACAATTTTCATTTTGTGTGTTAGTTTCAATTTGTCAATTAAACGATGCTGTGTTAAACAAAATTAAAAACCAAAGATATTTTTCGATTACTCTTACGCATATTTGTTCTTTGCTATAGCAAAAATCGAAAAGGCAGAAACTAGAAAATGAGAAGACACTAAGAGAAAACAACCCATCTGGCTACATTAATTTTCGATTTGGAATATTTGAATTCAAATAAAGTTTAAGAAGCGCATACAAAGAAAGAATTTATGACTTTGTTTTCGACATCTACTTATAATCATACAAACTTTGTGTCCACGTGTGGGTGTCAGTATGTCTGTCACAGTGCAATGAGGGTTAGGCGAAGATCTTCGAGATTGGGTACACGTATTTTACAGGCAAGGTCTGAGAAACGCCAACTATCAATTTTTCAATTTAGATTTTTAATTTAATGATTACGCGTTTCTCAGTGATAGTTGCGGAGTGCAAAAGGTACATGCATACTCGGAAGTTCGGTACCAGAGCATTTTCCAGCGATTGTTTCGAAAATCGGTTTAGGCTTTCTTACATATAATTAATGAGGATTTGGTAACAAAGTTGTCAAAACGATAATACCGCACTAGCGAAGAAGCGGATACTCATCTATTTACTGACATCTATTTTACTGACACCAAAAATTTACTGACAACGTAAGAATGTTCTGTTGACAATAATGCAAATTTTAATTTATAGAAATTGATTCCGAACTTTACCCGAAACTTATTTATATGTTCAATTTTTTCTCGGAGTCACACAAATCATACGGAGAATCTGAATACAAACTAGTCTATATAAGTTTTTAAACTATTTATTTTTCAATATCTTCTATGACTTTATTGCTCTTAGTTTGATCAAGACGTTATGGAAACTATTGGTTGATAAAAAAGAATCACTTAGAGGTAAGATTTCCTAAGGTGTTTCTTCAAACGCTTCTCTTACTAATCATAAAAGAAACTTAAAATTAACATCCTGAATATCTTTTGCATGCTAAATGTTCAATGTACCTCTGAAATCCCAGTGGCTAGGCGCACCAGAAGGTCGGGTTTTTCAGCAATCGGTGGCTCTTCGTAGAATGGCGTCCCTTTAGTTGCCACTGAGCGCATCAGGTCGTTGTAATGGATGAAGCCCTCAATGATGGATGATGTCATAGGGAAACCGTCGTCCTGTACTTCAGCAAAGAGCGTAAAATAAAAACTATCTGAAAATTTTGAAAATATACTTTCCTGGAGCAAATTCTTATAGATCTGAAGAGATTCCAAAAAAAAATATTAGACCTATTACAATACTTCCCTTATACATACTGTATAATTGGAAAGTAATAACCCAACTTCGCGTTAAAAGTTTACGCCGTAACTCAGAAACGATGCGAAGCACAGGAATGCTGTTTAGCAATCTGTACACACAATTTAATGTACAATTAAAATGTTTATTTCCAATTTTTACAAAATTTGCTTTTTTAAGGAGCCGGAAGTGGGGCACAGAGAGTAAATGAAATCGGTATGAGCTATTCAGAAATAGGCTTCTATTCCCATTGCATTCAAAGTCAAGTCTCAAGTTTGGTTTCGATGCATTCATTTGTTAGTGAGTGATCGGGAGTTAAAATTGTAAACATATGCAGAATATAATACATTCAATTTTTTATTATTATTCATTGTACTATGTCATAAGAAAATTTCAATGTGGTTGAAGAGAGTTTAAAATTATCATCCATTCTTCAGTTTAATATTACATACTAGAATAAATTTTACTTTTAAGATTACACTTTCTTTCAAAATATTTTAACTAAAATACGTATAAATGAAATTCTTTGATATTCAATAACTGGATTACAATATTTTTTGTAACATAATAAGGGTGTTTAATTTATCAATCACGCAGAGCGCTTTTTTGTTTTTAGAGTTCACTAATTTAAAATGTAAAATATTAATGAAAATGACAAGTGTAGAAAGTTTATTTCATGAACATGTGATGGAGAAAACAAATTTATTGAAAAAACAAAGCAATTGGAAACTGCGTATGACCACGTGGAGGGTAATAAGCTAATTTACACTCCGGAAGCAAAAAAGGGACAAACCCAAAAATTCCGATCCAGAACCCTAAGGATTTATCATTGCTGTGGCCCCAATGCAAAGAAGAAGAAAATGTAATAATGATTTCCGGATAATGTAGTATTAGAGTAGAGAGACGGTTTTTACCTCTAGGTCTAGAGGCAGAGATTGCACGAGAGGCAAGCGATGTCTGCGGATGTCCCTGGGACCGAGGATCGGCAGTTTGTTCCGAGCAATCAGCGCGAGTTCCTTGCGCTCTTTTCTTCTCGTGAAGTGCAGCCGCTGACTGTCAGCCTGCGCAATACACATATATTTATCACCTTTATTCAGTCATTAATAACAACGAAAGAACAATATTAATCATACATTAATAGACACAAAAGGGAAATACGAAGTATTTGCCAAACACGTAGATCAAACATATTGGAGATCAAATAAGGTCTGAAGATAGACGTATGAATTGTGAAGAGAGGCGGGAGTTACAGTTCAACGGGGGAAGTGTGAAGGACTAAAGAGTAGAATCAAGCAGAAACAAAGTATTAAGAATTATAAAGATAATTGTCATGTAATATCTTTCGATGTACAAGTAACATGAATTAATAAAGTGAAAAAACATATTTTTTGTATATAAATTATTATGACATTAATAATAATAGGCATTAATAATAGAGTATCGTGATTTTAAGAATTTAGACCAATGCAACTTTCTCAATAAAGGATTAAATATAGCATGACATGACATTTACAACGACGCGTCTCTGGACAACAAAGTGAAGCTTTTTACTGACCAATTAATTAACCACATTGACAAACACATAGTCATTAAAAAAGCCCGTGTAACTCGGCCCCCAGCACCTTGGTTAACTTTCGAAATCAAACAGTTAATGAAGGATAGAGATGCAGCGTTTGTAAAGTCCCGAAAAACAAAAGAGGAAGAAAACATCAAATTATACAAAAGCTTAAAAAATATTGTAACGCAAAAAATTAGAAACGAAAAAATTAAATATTATCATAATACATTAGGTGCAAACCGGGATAGTAAATCACTCTGGAAAACTCTTAAATGTATTGGATTGGGTAAGACATCCACTTCATTCGATATCTGTATACCTTTAGATACTTTAAATACTTATTTCGTAGGCCAAACATCGTGCATCTGTGAATCTTTAAAGCTAGAAGTGTTAAAGTATTTTCCAAACCAATAAGAATTACTCGGAAAATCATTTCTATTTTACGTCTGTCACTCAAGCAGAGGTATGAAAGATCATAATGAGTTTAAAATCAAACGCCTCGAGCTCAAATAAATTGAACGCTAGACTATTAAAATAATATAGTTACTTCTGTGTTTCACCAATTACGGATATTATCAATTATTCACTCTCCAGTGGTAGCTTCCCTATGGCGCGGAAGAGTGCCTTGGTGCACCCTCTTTTCCAAAAACATTACATCCCTCAAAACTAAATGAGGATCGACCAATTAGTATTCTCCCCACTCTGTCGAAAATATTAGAAAAAGTTGTTCGAAATCAAATGGAGAGATACCTCAATCACAAAAATATTATTAATGAATGTCAATCCGGTTTCCGTTCAGGTAGAAGTACAGGACGTTAATTTTATTTACGTTAATGAGGTCAACAAATCTCTTAAACATAGCAAATTTCAAATGTACGACGACGATCTTCAAATGTATATTAGTGGCAAACCGTCTAACATAACGCAAAACTTAACGAAGATCAATTGCGCAAAAACTTAACGAAGATCTCGCCTCACTCAGTTTGTGGGCAAAATTTGCCGGTCTCTTAAATCCGTCTAAATCACAATGCTTGCTGCTTGGTTCGAATTAAACCCTCAGTAAACTTTCAAATTGCACTGTACCCAATATATCAGTTAATAAGACTTCTCTCGTGTGGTGCAGTCACGTGAAAAATCTAGGAATTTATATTGCAAGCTCGCTAAGTTGGGAAACCCAAATAGAGGAAACACGTAAAAATGTTTACTCCACCATCCACTCTTTAAAACGGCTACGTGATCTTTTACCAACTGGAGTAAAGGAAATGCTTGTTAAGTCTCTTGTCATGCCGCACTTTGATTACTGCGACTTTCATTTCACTGACTTGACGGAAAAAATAAAACGTAAATTACAAGTAGCTCAGAACTCAATGTATTCGTTTCATTTTTGATCTCAGGAAGTTTGGCCATGTGACAGAATTTTTCAACAAATCANTCATTTTTTATCTCAGGACGTATGACCATGTGACATAATTTTTCAAAACATCCAGGACACTCACACTCGAGGAACGTCGAACGCCGCATTGCCTATCTCTTCTTTATAAAATAATAAAAAATGGACATTTGACAGTTTTAGCAAAACCTTTTAAATTTTTGAAACTGGGTCGCGCGCGAGGCTCACATCTCTCTATTCCTCGGCATGGCACAAATTTTTATAGTAAATCCTTCACAGTACACACAATACGTTTTTGGAACAAACTTCCTGCTCAACTAAAATCTCTATCATCTTATTCTTCTTTCAGGTGACGTCTTACAGAGTGGATGGAAAACAATGCCCTTTAGTATTCCCACATTCTCTGCCTATTCTTTCTCCTTCATGTGTATGCTATCTTTCTTTCCTTATCTTCCTTTCAATATTTCTCTTCTTTACTTTTACATTATCTCTCGTTCTTCCAGTACTCTAGCTTCATATGATCTTATGTAATATATAATTTTTAAATACAATGTAATATGTATCTAGTAAGGTATAATCATATATGTAATTTGTAAATACTGTCATTATGTAATAATTTGTTTTGATATCCTTGTTTTAATTACTATATTTTGCTATTTGTATATTCATAATTATATTGTACTGTTACTGCTGCTTTTAACCCATGCTCGGTACTAAGCCGCCATCCTGATTGGGGTTTTGCTGGGTTTACTCAATCGCTTAAGGTTTTACCGGGATGGTCCTTAGTATTGCTTCCCAGTTTTAAATGTAAATACGATCCTCCCAATTTTCATCTTGTATTTAAAATGTAATTGTTTTAAAATGGTTAGACGGAAGAGCTGACCTTGAGGTCTGAGTCTCGCCAAAATTAAAGCTCTTTTATTATTATTATAATGACTTTCCCAGTGTTTTATCAAGATAATAATGATAGACGTTAATTATTCTTCTATACTATTTTGGGAGCACTTTGCTAACACAAGAGTAACTCACCACCCTCTGTCTCCTTTCCATCTCAGCGATGCTGTAGCGCCAGTTCCGTGCGATCCATCCTTCAGCAGCGATTGGCACGCGATCGAGAGGCGGTTGCGGTCGCTGCAACTTGGTTTTCTGCCTCCGCATCCACTCCGGCACCGTGTGGCCCACGCACAGAAACTTCCCTCGCAGCAATTCAGCATTGCCTTGCATGAATGCCACCCCGATGCAGTCGGCTGCAACATCCTCACATTATTTTACTGCAACCAAGTTCAATGACAATGATTGCGATCATAGATCAGACGCGATGACCTCATGGATCAGATTTCCAGAAATATCTTTAGCACGTACATCCCCTAATCCGGTTCACTATGGAAGTTGAAAATTGCAGTAAACTTCCTTTCCTAGACCAAATTTTACCTGCATGGGCTCTAATGACCTTATTGTTGACAAGACCTTAAAATCCCACAAAAAATATAGACCAAATTTTCTCACTAACATAACAGTCAAGTTTATTAATACTTTCGACGTCTGTCCCTCAAATGGGTAGCCCTTCTCAAGAAATGAAAACAAACGTTATGTTCGGAACTTAGGATACACACATTGAGGTTATGTGTGTTCTGGCAAATCTTTAAATGACCTGGTATACCTCTTTTTGTAACTTCTTGAGAAGGGCTACCCATTTGAGGGGTTGAAACGTCGAAAGTATTAATAAACTAAACTGGTATGTTTGTGAGATAATTTGGTTCGGACATTATATCTACTAGTGATACCTGTTCTTTATATTTACATTCTTGGACGTGCTAATAACGAGGAAACCCGGTGGTAGTATCGGCCATTCTGTTTACCAAGCACCAACTGATACCTCCACGCCGATTCCCACCTCCACGAAACGTGGCATTATATCTACTCTGCTTCTTCGAGCTGTAGCACTAAGCGACAAAACTAACCTGGGCCAAGAGAAGGGGAGCTGAAAAAACATTTTTCATTCTAATGGATATAGTTCCCACGATCTTTCAAATGCATTCGCAAGGGCAAATAAAACACATATCGCACATAAAGGCAGCACAGTGCACAATACAACCGTACTCCCTTACATCAGAAGAGTTACAGGTAAGATCGGCAATTTTCTCCGAAAGGCGAACTTGCGTCCAGTCGTCAAGCCCCGAACAAGACATCCAGAAATTTCAGATTAAATGATCCCATTGACACGCTTCAAGGTGTCCCATGCTCTCATATATAGATGAAGCCGGCAGAACAGTGAATGAAATAACATGAGACTTTTTAAACACAATAACCGGAATAAATCTGCCATTGTTGATCATATCTCTTGGATTCAAACAATCGACTTCGACAGTACACGCTTTTACAAAGCAGATGGACCATGGTAGCCCCGACTCGTAAAAGAGGCTATAGAAATTTCCAGAAGGTCCAAATCGTTAAATAAAGATGGAGGTTAAGCAAGGTAACACGCCGTCTCACTCGCCCCCCACTAGCACCACTAACCGCTCATTGGTTCCCTTCCTCCCATCTCTTCATTGCTTAAATCATCACGAGTATATAAGAGACACCTGGTTCTTAATTATTAGCATTGCTCCAAAGAAGACCTTAATACGATTGTCGAAACGTTAGCTTTCAATAATTCAACGCTGCGTCAACTGGGCAGCCCAAATCCCTTCAATGACAATGTTCAATTCCCTTGATCGTTCCCCCAAATTTTACTTCGTAAACCCTAGGCTCAATATAACGAGTTAAAAATGAACGTTTTAGACGGTAAAGGGCTTACAAATAAGACGAAAAACATGAAAATACAAATTTTTCTTTCTTCCACCTGTTAATGGTAAATTTTCGAAAAATTCTAACAAATAGTATTCTTGCCTCATTCAAAGAAAATTCTCTGCAAACACATAGTCGCTAGGGAATGCTAAAAAGTCAAACCACTTTTTTAAATTTTAACATGGTCCATATTGCATGCTTTACTATAATAGGATATAACCCAATGTAATCACTATTCAGTTATATCATAGAATAAAGCACTTTATTTTACTCGCTATTGCTCCCTTTTCTTTCGAAAATATGAAATTAACATCTCCTTTCAGAATCGTCTATTTTAATTGCAACTTTTTTGTCCCGATAACAAGCTCACAAGATTTTAATAATGAACAAACACGACAACTTTCTAAAATGAATATTGCAAATATTAAAAAGAAGAAAATGTTAAAGAAAGTGCGTGGTACTAAAAAATATTTTTTCTCGAAATGGATCTCATAAATTAATTGGAAGATCTTATTGATTCATAATATTAATTTATAATGTATTTCAAATTGTAGCCAACAAAAATTTTTCAAAAATAATTTCATAAATTAAGGTACTACATGAAACATATAAATAACATTTAAAAATGAATTTAAAGAAAATACTAATTTATTTAAGATATAATGGTTCTCATCATTATACTACTACAAAGATTTTATAATATGAGACTAAAAAGTGTATTATGTATTAAAAAGAACCTTAATACTAATGTATATAGAAGAAATTACACAATACTCAATAGTTATAGAGACGATAAATTGACTAAGAATATAAGTATTGAACAACTAAGAACATAACTTAAGAGAAGATTTAACCAATCATAGAAATAATTTTATGTTAATAAATGTGGCACTAGAACATGTTTCCTGACCATAGATCACAATACTCTATTATGTACGAAACAAAATGTCAGAAAATAGAAATTTCAATAATAAACTACGAAAAGAAATGTGCAAGAATGGAAATTCAGCGACATTTTTAATCCTGTGGATATTTTTTATGAACTAACAAATTGACAGCAATATCTTACGTTCTTCCACACAGTGGCGTTTTGACGAAAGTACTCCATTCACCGACATTTTAATCCAAAATGAACTCGAAAGACTCGAAAATTCATAAAATTCATAAATTGTTATCAGCCTACAAAAAGATGTACACAAACACGATATCGATGGGTTGGTAGAACAAACAATCGAAACACACTTTATAATCGACCTTAATATAAACTTCGAGTTCAGTGATGTTATAAAATAAACTAGTTGATTACTCGGCGATGCCTGGGATTTTCCTTATACCAAGGTTCCCAAACATATCCAAGTGACACCCTTAAAAGAATTAGAATTTTCTCACGGCACCCTCGTCATACAATATCTATCTGTGGTCTATATATTACTATTGGAGTTCAATACGTGGAATAATGATTCTCAGGGATCACGAATGACTCCAGGACCTCAATTCTAGAGCCGCTATCCGGGTCGAACCTTCCTTCCTAGACCTCATAATATAAGGAAAAATACTTATTATGTTGGTTAATTGCTGGAAGGGAGATTCAAAACATTCGTAACAAAAAAACAAACATTTATTAACATTCTGTAGAATGGAACACAGAAAATATTGTGTCTACAACCCACAAAATACAGTATGCTTCGAACATCTTTGCTCGAGTCGCTCTGACAACGGCGTAACAGAGTAGAGTGCGTGGTCTGCAAGAGACGCGGTACAGAAGCGTCTAACCGGACCAACTCATGACCTCGAGCTACCGCGCGATATGGCGGCGCTCCGCCCGTCCCCACGGTATGGTCTCGCACTGCTCGTTATTCGTGATCATCAAAGATCGCCACCACTCTGGCGATCACTACCGTCGCTCTCGAAGTGACTGTTCCAACTTTTGATAAATATGGTCCACTGGTCATTTCATCAGTATATTGTCCACCGAAACAACACCAATTCATGGAAGCAAATCTCAAACAATACATCACTAGGGAATAGGTACGTAGCAGGAGATGATTACAACGCAAAAAATAATCTATGGGGAGCATGACTGACCACAACGAGAGGTCGCATTCTATGGAAGGCCGTAAGTGCCTTAAAGTTAAATACAATATCCACTGGACAACCAACATACTGGAACTGACCACAACAAAATAGCGGACTTATTAGATTTTTCATAACAAAGGGATTAGAATAGAGCTACATAGAAATTTCGTCACTGTTTGATGTATCATCTGATCATTCCCCCACAATCCTCACAATTCCTTTAACTATTTTACAGAAAGACGAAAAACCCCAGGGTACCGCGGCACACACTTTCGGAACCCCTGTCTTAAACTAAACTTCTTTTACTTGGAAAAAATAAAAAAATCTATCAATATTGTAAGATCAAAATACTTTTGCTTACTGTTTCTTAAAAGCATGTACAACATCCTAATTTTTCAAGTTCATAAAAATACAACTTTAATACAAAACTAACTGTATACAGTATACAAACTCGCTGGAGCCGCGCCAGTTGAATTTTCGCTTCCCAGACATGACGCGGATGCACCATTTCATTAAAATTCTTGTAAAATCTAAACTGTTCGTCGAAATTTTACGATTTAAAGACGATTTTTATCTTTGTCAAATGTTTAAAAATAATAATCCATTAAAGTTTATGATGATTGATTTTTCCTTCTAAAATTACACTCTTAAATTGAAGTAGTTTAACACTTCTATTTTTAATAACGTTTTATCGATAATTTAGTTTAATTTTTGTAGATATATGGTGTCGCGGACGTTTTTGTAGAACTAAAAGTAAGGTAAACAATATTGCCCTTCATAGTTATCACCTATCTCTAACCGTTTAGGCAGTGTAAGTAAATATAACTCTCCTTTTTCCCGATTATATCGACATTTATTGTCAAAAACCAATTCTATCTTTCTTATCAAATTAAAAAATAAAGGTTAGCCTATGTTCATCCTGGACATCTAAACTATCTCCTTACCAATTTTATCACAATTTTAGTGGTTTAATCCTGATCAAGTAGCAAACAGACACACTTTTTCGCGTTACGCATTTATATATTAGTATGGGTGTAAATGACCACTCATAAGACATACAGGTAGCTCAAAATTCCCTTTTCTAAGAATCGAGATGAAGCTCTTTCTTTAATTCGGGACGAATTTGTCGATATAAATACGAGAAATTAAAATAGGTAAAAGAATTATATTTACTGGAACCACTTAAAAGTATGACTTCTGCAGGGGAAAGACCAAAACTGTTGTTAACATATCCTACAAAATATCAATGTTAAATAATAGGTTAACTAACAATATCGAAAATAACAATATCCAGTTGCATGTGGGAATTGGCGTGTCCTTGACTCTGAGATGTTAAAAACATGCAGCAATATCATGGTTATGGAGTAAACTAGTAATATTTATATGCAAATTGAACGTCTATTCTGGAAGCTGTAGTTATTCACAATTACATCCTTTATGACATTTATTTTGAAAATATATTTACTCTCTTCGTTTCAACATAAAGAAACGTATCATCATGTAGAGCGTTTGCACGTGGTTACCGTGTGGGTTGTAAGTTAATTTCTGCAAATTAGAACTCTAAAAAACAGTGTTTCTAGTTCACTGTATCATATGTTTTGTTGTGAAATGAAGAAAATGCGTAATCTCCGAGACACTTAATAATCAAATCAGAATATTGAGAAGTTAACTGATTTATTCACTGAAATTGTATATTAATACTAGCTGAGTTGCCGCGACTTTGCTCACGTGCATTCTGTAATATGTCACCAACTTTATTCTTTCTCACATTGCCATTGATTGGGATACTAGGGGTATATTATCTCACATGTGGACTGATTGTGAACTTAGAAAGCACCGAGTACATCCTTATCCATCTCAACGGAACATACAACTATGGATTCGAATCTAATATCGAATTTTTCCATTATTTTTACGTGTCACCCTCTTCCCACCTCCTCTCCTGGGGGTGCCACGGATACCTTACCCCACAGTGCTTGTTGTGAGATGGTTAGTCATCTGTTTATAAAGTTTGTTTGAAATTTATCCAGACACATCAAAGTTATGGTGGGACACATACAAAAATCATTTCAACCCTCATTTCACCCCCATAGGAGTTGGTTTTCGTAGAATCCTTCCTTGGCGGATGTCTACACTCTAAAAGGGACCTATCTGTCAAAGTTCGAGTTTACAGTTTTTGTAGTTTCTGAGATTTCGTGATTAGTTTGTGAGTAGTATCTCGCTTTTATATATCTAGATAGATTAGTACCAAACACAGTACCTAATATTTGAGTAAGTTATTTTGAAAAGTTCTTCGAACTAATTATTTCTAAGAGTCATATTTGACAGTGGAACATTTATATGTCATAGTAATGTGTTATTATAAACCTCTTATCATCCAGAATAATAAAACGTATAATTATCGATAGTTAACAAATCACAATTTTTTTCGGTTACTACAAAACATTTTATGAGGAATTAAGGAACAATTTTTGCTTTTAGTTTTCTTCGTTCCATTCAAAGATATTTCATTTGCGATTCTGAAATATTTAACGAAAACATTTATTTCTGAAATCTTTAACGAAAACATCAACAAAAATTATTGGCATCTCTCTGTATCTCCGATCTTTCATGATGTCGAATATCGCGTTTTTTAATATTTCACAGAACACAATGGAAAGGATAATATTTAAAATTTAATAAGTTATCAAATAAAAAATATATAAAAATTGTTTATTTTAATTTTTAAAATTATTTTTCTCTCATTTAGAGGAATATTTTTATTACCGTCGCTACGAAAAGGGTTTTGACAAAGCTTCAAACATACCGCGCAAAGTTTTATTTTCTCATTTGTATTTAAAAAATTCAATCCATTAATTCAAGTTCCGTCCCTGCTATTAAGTACCATGTCGTCTCCACCCCCATTGACACCGCACTTCGCGATCAGCGCGCACCTCGCGGCATTCCATGGAACCTCCGGACTGCAGGTCGTCGGAGCGACCGGCAATGTGATTGTAGTCGTGTTCTTCTATGAACCCACGCACCATCGATGCGTCCCACATAAAGACCGTCTCACCGTCACAACGTCGCGTCTATGTTTCGTCTGTCTTCGCGATGGACCGTCGCTTGAGGAATAGTGAGTATCATCCGCTGCTTAGTTTGGGTGCAGCGGCGGCGCCAGGTGGGCGCCGGCCGGTCGGCTGCTGCGCTTGGAGGACGGGCAGGTCGGTTCGCGAAGAGGTCGCTGCCTCGAGCCAAGCGCAGTGCACGCAACAGTCGCCAGTGTTTCGTCCAGGGTCGGTGCATCCGACGGGACGTGCTTGCGTGCTTCGCGAGTGGGAGTGCGGACGAACTGCGACAATGTGGTTGTGTGCGAATGCTTTGCAACGATTTACGAGTGAATTTACATCCTCATTCATTTCAGTGTATTTTTTTTTCATTTGAACAACACAATAAGTTATGCATTTACCCAACATACTATATTTGTTTGAGTAATCGGAAATTTTAGAAAATATGCGAAAACAAATGATTTATGATCATTTCAGTATTGACAGTCAAACATTTTGAATAAATTTTAAAATTATTTTTATTTACAGTTTGTTAAATTTACCTGGCTAAACAGCAATTTGATATCAGTATATTCCTGAGATAGTACAATTTCGAACTCTGCACTAAAACATATGAGGCAAGATGAAACCAGAACTATTGCCGCTTAACATTACTTTCAAAATACAAATTTTAAAGTAACTCTTATTACGTTTATTAACGCAATTTTGTAATTTCAATGATTGTAACTCAAAATTGGTGTATCAGCCAAACTGACAAATTGACTCAAATTGCTTGATATTTTGGTCAATTATACATAGACGACGGAGAGCGATAATAATTTAAATATTCCCAAACGGTTAGTGGAATTAATATTCCAACATTAAATTAAGATCTTTTTTATAAACCAACGATACGGATGAAGTCGTTTTGCCTTGAAAATGTCCCTATAATATTACTAATCAACTCAATGTATGCCTCCAACACTGTCATAATTAAATTTTAACTTTTCACAATTTATACATAATAGTATTCAATTTTGATACACAAACGCCTGGAAACAAACTTGAAAATTGTATTATATACAATTTCATGTCCTGAATACAGTTTATCCAATATAATTATTTTAACGCGTTATTTGTATTCGAATGCCCATTTTTCTGCTGGCAAGACAAATTGTTAAGACCGGTATATTACAGAATTAGAAACTGTTCCTTAGAGATAAATCTACCTTTATTATTCCACAAAAAATCTTCGAATATCCCACGCAATATTTCAGGGAAAATAAATATTTACACTATATATATTATTTAAAAATGATTCTCACAATCAAAGAAAATGTTTCAAATTTAAAAAGAAATGATTTATTCATAGTACCAAAAAATCAATCAAAATATGTCTAGTATGCCAACCAATTAGTTTGTGCGAGAATGTAGGTCATGTTTTAGTTTTAATATTCAAAATCTAGTTGAGAAGACTCGATTGTATTTTTATGGTAGAATGAGACTAGACACAATCCATAATCAAGCATTAGGTCGCGCAAGTCTCTTGTTACGGCTATGACAATGAGACAAATGTACTACGTCACCGAGATATTCGTATACAAATATTATGTTGCAGCTAGTTGAGGATACATCTGTGTGATAGATAAATTATTCTAAGTAAACCATGAATGAAAAAAATATATTGTCACAAGATTACATCAAGGTTCATCACATTCTTCTTACTCGTATTCATTTTGATGCAAAAAACGTTTCTTTACTTTATGTCCCTCCAACGCATAAATGAAAAAGAACTATGAAGCAAGGTAGGATATACGAAAGTAGTCTTGGAAGTTGAGCATCTTAAAACTTTTCGTTGATCAAAAAAATTGCATTTAATTTTGTAAAGATAGCCTGACATACGCTTCAATACGAATTAGTTCACTTCATGAATTCGATTCGAAAGAATTACGATACGAATTTGCTACGAATTAGTTTATTGTCTTCCACGTAGTTATAAGTAGTTTGTAACTGCTTTTTTGACGATACATTTATTATTGTAAATTATTTAACACAGCGTTTAAAATTATTGACAAAATTAAAAATAATTCTGTGGAAATGAAAAATACTTCAAAAATATCGTGATTCTGTGGGTAAATCTCCAAAAGATTTTGTACAATAAGTGTATTATCTTTGTGTAGTTTAATAGACGGTTATGAAAATAACATTAAGTTAGCTATGTGTAAAGTCTCGGTGAATATATTGCCGACTGTCCTCTTGTATCCTGGTTTCCTCGAAACCTTCATTTATAAAGTTAAAGGAATTTTATTATTAAATGATTTAAAATTTTAAACGAGTATCCTTGATGAATGGCAATGGCACAATAATTGAATAAATAAATATAAAGAAATAAATATACTTTTATTTTTTTTAAAAGCAGTTGCGTATGACAATAAACTAATTTACTCTCCGGAAGCAAGCTAGGTACCATCCCATCAATTCCAATCAAGGGCCCTAAGGGAGAGGCGGATTTAATATTTCAACACGCTCCAAAGACAAGAATAAAAATAGTTCGGTACGTGTTATAATATATGGTACGTGTTCTCATGTATCTCGGGATTTTCCCGGAAATAATTAAATGCAAGTGACTGGAAAAATATGACATGTGCTCAGTATCACGACTTTCTGCGTTATTTTCAAAATGTCCGATTAAAAACATATAACACGCGTTTGGCACATGTAATAATATAGGGTACGTGTATAAATGGAGAAAAGCAATTTCTGAATACGTTGCTAAGGCGTGTATTTTCGTTTTAACCACTGTAACACGTCGGTTCTCGTTGACATAAGTTATCGTCGGTTGCCTCGGATTTTCTCGGCGTACCCTTGTGACCTCACTACGAATTTTGTGAAAACAATGCACGCGAACTTGTTTAATAATAATAATAATATATTCCAACGCCAGAATCAGGTTGCAGGCATTTTTGTATTATTATTTTTTTTCTAATTACATCACACAGCAAACATGGGCTCTAATGATGCCTAGTTCTATTCTAAAGTCCTCTTCTAAAGTCTGTATAGCATCATAAAATTAATATTTACAATTGCTGACATACATTATATAATACTAGAGGGAGGAGATCAAATTTAATTGATACGTCCAATTAAATTTGAGGGGTTTAATCACATATAGAGTCCGCAGGAAATCTTTGAAGGAATTTGTAGAGGTGTAATCTGTTCTGAATTCTGAGCATAGTAGGTGAATCTTTTCCCAAATCAAAATGAAATGATGCGGGCACCTGTAGAAGTTGAAGGAAAAAGTTGCTAGAAAATTTAGATATTTGATTGGATAAAAGAATTATCTGTCGTTCTCTGTGGATTAGTTTGTTTGTAACAAACCACGGAGCTTTTATTGCTTTTCTCAGGAACTTATTTTGAAATGTTTCTATTTTTTATGGATGACGTAGCTGCTTGGCACCATAGGATATGCATACAGGAGAAGAGGTCAGGTTGTTGACATTGTGCACCAACAGCTCGCTCTAAAATGGGGATTTCGAAGTAACTTGGTTTTGGATTGCGACGATTGTTTTCGAACAGATTACCGAGAAAAATCGAGGCACAGTTCATTGAATGGTGAAATAATGAGAGTCAGGATATAAACATTGGCGGCACCTACACATGCAAAGCAAGTTGTCATAGTTTATGGGGATAACTATCCACACCTACAATAGTGTCCATAATTTTAAACAAACGTTCTTCTCGACATGAGACCTTGTCAGATTAACTTATTAAGGTTATGGGAACACTTACATCCCGGAATCACTTCATTCTCTGATTATCATCACAATCCTTCGAGGTAAAACAAGTACTCGCTTAAAGTGTGTAATAGAATTTGCCCTCACATTCTCTATCAGATTCCCTTATAATAGACGAAGAGACAGAAAATGAATTTAGTATCTTCTCGTATGATTTCTTTGACAATTTGTATTATTCATTTTTATTCGATATATAATCCATCGTCTTTACCGACTTACTAGATGCAATAAATTTACTGGATATGTTGAATTTGCAGTCATGGCTGCCTCTACGATGACGTTTGATTGCCTCCTTGCACAAAATAGTGTGTTCAATAAATACAGCAAAGGGGATGGGACTAGCGATTCGTATAAGGAATTCCTCAGTTGCTGATCAAACTAATTTTTACGCCAAGCATGTTAACGACGGATTCCGTTTAATAATGATTATAATAAAAATACATTTATTGTCAAAAGAGCAGTTACAAAGTGCGTATGACCACGAGGAGAATATTAAACTATTTACTCTCCGGAAGAGAGTTAGGGACCATCCCATGAATTCCGATCAAGGGCTTCAGGATAGAAGTGTATTGAAATTTTCAACGCACTCCTAAGATAAGAATAAAAATAGTTAGGTACGTGTTATAATATCAACAGAATGCCAACAAATTTGTATTTAATGACACCCAGAAAAGTTATTTCACATGCACGCATGTATCACTATCAAACTATAAATTATTGAGAATGTATTGTTTATAAATTATGACTATTAAAAAAAACTCAAATTCGAGACTAATAACTACAAGCGCAAAAGCCTAGAAAGACTATATATAAAATCCGCCTCTACCCGAAGGGAAACCGGAGAAAATCGGGTCCAGGAAGGGATGGGTAACTAAGGGAATAACCTTAGTTATTCCTTCTGAACATCCTCCTCGAATTTCGTAAATACATACTTTTTTGGAACGTCCATTAGATGTTCATCGTCACAGAAAAGGAATGAAAATTAAAAGGATATTCGAAAATGAGGAGCAATTTGATTCGATTTCACTATATTAGCGTACAACAGTAAAGTAAGACATGATTCAACTCATTTGAAAAGAGTTATGCTTTTAAACTTTAAAGATGTAAATGATTCATCGCTTAATTTTACAGCGGAAGTTCAATGTTTGGGGATAACGATTTGCACAGTTCTCATAGAAGCGATGCAAGCATTCTTTGTGTAATACGTATTTACTCAGAACTAAAACTATTATTCATTCATTCAAATTCAGAATAAAACTATTATAACCAATCAGAATTAAACGTAGACATATACAGTTTCAAAATAAAAGTATTTATGTAAATTAAGTAATTCTTTTTGCAGCATCGATGTGAATTCAGTCAGTATATTTGTTATCGTATCGTAAATTCAACAGAAACAAATTTGTAGAAACTTTTTCCTGTTTTCAAATTTTCAATCTCTTTTTGTAACTTGGCGAAAAAATTTACATCGAAAACACTTCGCTTAAGTTGAGAAATTTCATTGTTTTCGTCAAAACAGGATTCTCCAGTCAAATTTTTTGTTGGCCTACTTCAGATTCGTAATCATTAACCTAAAAAAACAGAAAGGAGCCAATAATCATCTCTTCTTCAAATCTTTTCATCTAAAAATCACTGATTTTAGATTATAGGGAAAGTTTATAGGAAACTGAACGTGTTTTGCGAGTAGCGTTCAATCCGATTTTTACGGGATTGAAACCGAACGCAATGAATTTATTATGCAAAATATGTCTTAAGTACCAATTCTCCAACATTTCAACTATACTTTTTTTTCTCTTTCCAAACAATTTGCACATACTTATTACTTGTTTAACGTAATAGGACATAGCTGCTTTCGCTCACGCGAGAGTTTGCAAAGCAGATCCTCTTCGTTGAAATGATTGTGTTATGACGTGTTCTTTCATGACACGGTCTGGAGATTCTTATCTAGAGCTCACCGTATGTACTGATATCTGAGCAGTGCGGGAACCATGTGACTTACATTTCTTATAAATTTCGGTTATCTGTACTTTTTGCCACACTGTTGATGCGTAGTAATAAAAAAATGAGATGTATTCATTAGCGCAAAGTCCTACAAATTCACAATGGCTTCCAATCACGCAATAAAAATTTTGAGGTAAAATCAAATGTTTTTCTATATGACAGAAGTATTAAACATCTTGTAGAAATAACATAGAATTTACTATCAATGTTTTACTTTCCAAATTAGGAAAGTAAATTGTACAGCAGATTAATGTATCAGTTTTTATAAGGCGTGACCCGCAGAATTTCAAGGTGCTAAGGAGTAGAAAAATTCCAACTTTTTGATTGGTAAAATATATTTGATAAAATTATCATAAATGAATGTTCCTGAAATTTCCTTTTATTGTTTAGCCCAGAATTATTCCAATCTCTAAATATAAAAATGAATGTTTATTTGTATGTTTGTCCGTTATGCGATCCTATACTATTCATCCGATTCACGTGATTTTTTTTAAATTCACACATACGTTCTCTTGCAAGTTTTTAGTATATATTTAGTTACGTTAGGTAAGTAATAGGCCATAATGATAATAGACAATCAAATGGGGAAGGGGAAGAATGAATCTTCGGAGACGTATAATCGCTTACGCTACCTAAACCTACCGTTAGAGTTAGGTGACAACTATAAATGGCAATATTGTTCGCCTCAAAGAGTTCCACAAAAAAGTCCGCAAGAGTATTTGTCTATCTACAAAGGTTAATCAAAATTATCGAAAAAGAGTTATTGAAAATTGATGCGTAAAAATACTTCAACTAAAGAGAGTAATTTATGTAGGAAGAAAAGAATCCTAATCCAATTGAATGCATTCTGTGTTTTGTGCATTTAATAAAGAAAAATTAAAGTGCAACATGACAAAAACACCCGAAGGAAGCCGGTTACTAGTGAGCAATAAAGTTTCGGTGAATTCCAAATTGCAAATCTCCTTCTGATCCATTTCAAAGATAATTTTTGTACCTTCTAAAAAATTGTAATCTTACGATTTGACAATGAACTGTTTGTAAAAAAAATTGTTAATGGTGATCGAATACCTCAACGAAACGAAGGTTTCACTAGATAAGCGACCTCATTCCTTCGGTTAGCCCGAAAGTTTTAATAAAAATAAACCCTTTTCAGTGCTCCATTATCAACGCGATAATAAGGGTTAATTGTCTGATAACGCACCAAAAAATTTCGAGATGATAGTGCTATCACCTCGTACATTGAGTTAAAGTATGTTTTGTAAAACATTTTAACATTGTGTACTAGCTGAGTTCCCGCATCATTATAGGTAGAGGAAAAAATATTCAAATTGCTGCCACAGCTGATCTAGAAATTCAGCCAAACCAACCTTGTGATTTTAAGGGTGAAATTATTTCACACGGAATAAATTGATTAAATACACAAATTGTAAATTAGCAATGCATTTGACTCACATGAAGTACTTCAATTGCAAAATAAAAAACTTTTGGACGGGGCCCGGACCCCAGAGCTACCGTATGTGCAATGTGCATGTCCTTATTTCAATGCCACAAATAGCAATATCGATAAGAAATAATATCCAAACATTAAAAAGGAACCTCGTGTTCTTGATGTGAGAATTTAATCAGATCTTCACACAAGATTTATCGAATTGTCTACGTATGTCTACGAATAAATTTACACATGCGTTCAAATTCCCCGAGTTCAACCCATCTGTGAGAAACAGATATTTTAAGTAGATTATTGTAACAACTGCATAATAAACAGTCAAATTTATATATTATAAATATATTTATTCTGACTGTGTATGTAAAACGCGTATAGTACATTTAATCCCATTATACCCAATTTGGTATGCGCGCTTTAGGGCAATGTTTCTCGATATCCGACAATGATTTTATTCCTAGATTGAAAATGAAGAGTCTACTAACAGATAAGAAGAGGGCATTCAAAGTTCCTTTCCCAGCAAACCTTACCCAGCACACAAAAAGGAGTAATAGAAATTTGGGTTCCTCTATAATATCTCAAATAAACAGATAATGATGATTTGCTAATATCGGAGTGTTCAACATTGATTTTTTCGTGTATTTTTACCTAATGTTCATTAATATTGAAATAAATTAGCTAATAGGCTATGTGCATCTATAGGCTGTTATCATTTTTTTCATTTTATGTAAATAATATTTTGTTACAATTAATATTAATTATTTTCTTCCTTAGTTATCATTATTTTTGTTTATATTTTCATTGTTTACGAATTCTGTAATGTATTTAATTGCTATAATGATTTTTCTCGTTAATTTTGCAACTAATCATACATTCATTACCAATTATTTTTTTGATCACGGGAAAATAGTAAACACAGGTAAATGATACTAGAGTCCCCCTGCCCGTTGGCGCTGCCTTAAGGTACAAAGTAGAACTGATGAGGAAAGGAAACGAAATGCGACGTTTATTGACTATTCTTCAAAAAAAGAATAAGCATGTATTTGTAGTGTGAATTGTAATTATCTGTTTAATAAGTATAATAAATTCACTGTCAAAAATTATCTGTAATTAATACATTACGTATGATAAAAAAATTAAATTTCACTGTTAAATTAATTATCAATTTAAAAACATTTAGTTTCCTTTGATTTATCGCTGTTGTGTATGAATAGTATTTTGAATGCCATCGTGAGCTCATTTAATAGCAATCATAAATCTAACTTTATGTTCCTCTGATGTTTAATCTTATTTTTAATGCAAATTTCTTTGTTAAGAAGGTGGTAATGATTAGATGTGGTTAACGTAATAACTAATTAATTGACAATGAACGCATTGCTCGATTTGTGATACTTTTCTCAACACAAAGTCTGTTCTGGACTTTCAATATGTATCTTCAATTTTAAGTCACTTTGAAAACATTGACGCTTGCAAATTTTTACGTTTTGTTTAGCAGATCTTCATTCAATAATCATCAATTTTTGTACTTATACAAATAATTAGAAAATAAAATAATATTTTATTAATATCATTTTTGTATCGGAGGATTACACTGCCATGGATCAGATACATATTTTATGATATACGTTAATAATACCGGGTGCACTGCATGGATGTGTAGCAAGATGATATTCGTACAAGCACACACATACACATACTGTATAATGGTTTGGCACATCGGAGTTATGTAACATCATCAATGGTACCATTTCGGATAGAATCTTGAAAGAATAAGGTCCTCCAGATTACGCTTAGAACTATTCTTTTGTAATTTACAAAAGATTTCTTTCTTTTAAAGAACCCAGGATTTTATTCCTAATAAAGGAATAAACCTCTTCTGCAACACTCGGTCACTACGAACTTTTACTATTATCTTTCTGCAGATATTCTCATTGACCTGTCTTCTGTCAATATCATTTGTTTTGCGCTATTCCACTCCTGTTGTCAAAGCATCTGGTATACTTCCAATCTTCATTACATGTTGATGAAATAACTCAAAATTTTGTATATTACATATTAATTTCACTCCATCTTTGATATCCAGAATGTCTCTTGCTCTATATTCTTTAATGAATTTTGATCTTTCTTTTCCATATACAATCAATATTACAACCCCATGAAATGTGTTTAGGCGTTTCCTTCCCTTTCCCACGGGAACATATTCCATCTTCTGTTTTACCTATCCTGTTTACGTTACTTAGTTTAATAGGATAATAAAATTAGTGAGATAAAACATGTTTTCAATATTTTACTTTTGAATAAACGCTTCAGAATGAAAATATTAGGGAAAAGCGCTGGGTTTTAGAAATGTAAAAGAGCTTCAGTCTATTTTTGACCTCTTCATAATCAAATACTTGAGGCTATTACATTTGTACAAAAAGGAAAACTGGCAATGGCCTTTAAGCGGTCGGAAAATCAATTATGTCAATGACAACTAATTTAGCAAATCAAAATTATGTCTATGTTAATTATGTTTGAAATAAAGATTACGAAATGAAATTAAACAAATCTTACATTTTCAGGCAAAGAGATTTGCTTCAGTAAGCAAGAATGTATGTTGTTTACCTTCAAATATCCCCAATTCATGTCTGAATATATATTTTAGTATTTAAGAAGTTAGCTCTACGCAGTACATAAATACGTTGCCCAGTGAATGATTTTAACATCTCGTAAAAATTCCATTCGTAAAAATTTCTCAATCGTTCCGAAATAAATTAATAAGATTAATAAAATATTATAATTTTGTCTTATATAATACAAGCAGATTACACGGCGTTGCCCTGAATTTTTGTACTCATGAGACCAACGAACCCACTTACCAGAAGTCTCGCAGGTCGAATTTTTGCTTCCGATGCAAGAACCAACAGCGGCTGTGCGATTGCACCATTTCATTAAAACGGTTCTAAAACCTAAACCATTCGCCCAAATTTTACGATTTAAAGATTCTTTTAATCCTTGTTAAATGCACAAAACAAAAAATCTATTAAATTTGATGATGACTGATTTTTTCTTCATCAATAATTCTCTTAATATGAAGTTTTTAACACTCCTAATTTTAATAACGTTTTTTCGATAATGTAGAGAAACCTTTGTAGATAGACATATGCTGTAGCGGACTTTTTGTAAAACTCTTTGAGGCGAACAATATTGCCATTTATACTTGTCATCTATCTCTAACCGTCTAGGCGGAGTAAACGAATACACCCCTTTTTTCCCGATTTCATCGACACTTATCTTTAACATCATTTTCTACCTTTCTTTTCACACATTAAAAAAATATAGGTTAGCGTATGTTCATCCTGGACATCTAAACTATCTTCTTGCTAAATTTCATCACGATCGGTTCTGTGGTTTAGTCATGATTAAGTAACAAACAGACAGACACGCTTTCGCGTTACGCATTTATATATTAGTATGGACTAGCTGACTTGCTGATTACCCGGTGTTGCCCGAGATTCTTCTTAGACTTGTTAAGTCTTACTCAGGAAAAATTAAAATCTATCTATCTATAATTATCGACATTTATTGTCAAAAAACATTTCCATCTTTATTATCACACATCAAAAAATAAAAGTTAGTCTTTGTTCATCCCGAACATCTAATCTATCTCCTTGCCAAATTTCATCACGATCGGTACAATGGTTTAATCGTGATCAAGTAAAAGACAGACAGAGACACTTTCGCAATACGCATTTATATATAAGTATACTAGCTGACTAGCTGATTACCCGGTGTTGCCCGGATCTTTTTACACGTTAGACCAAAGAACCCACTCGCTGGCCACCACGTAGGTCGAATTTTCTCTTCCGAGGCAAGACACAACTACGGCAGCGCTGCTGCACCATTTCATTAAAACGCTTTTAAAATGAATACCGTTCGTTCAAAATTTACGATTTAAATATGTTTTTAATCTTCGTTAAATGCACAAAACAAAAAAGTATTAAATTTTACGAGAATTGACTTTTTCTTCCCTAAATTATACTCTTAAATTGAAGTATTTTAACACTCCCTTTTTAATAATGTTTTTTCGATAATGTAGGTAAACGTTTGTAGATAGGCATGTACTGTCGCGGATTTTTTTGTAGAACTCTTTGAGGCAAACAATATTCCCATGTGTAGTTATCACCTCTCTCTTACTGTTTAGGCCACGTAAGCGAATGTACCTCTTTTTTATCTTTCTTTTCACGCTTTTTTAAATAAAAATGTTCATCCTGGACATCTTAACTATATCCTTGCTAAATTTATTCACGATCGGATCTCTGGTTTAGTCGTGATTAAGTAACAAAGAGACATACACGCTTTCGCGTTACGCGAAATATAAATATATATAAAAGTATGGATTATAATATTATAATAATATAAGATTGTGTCTTCATAAAATCTTATTACAATAATGTTATATATTATTGTTTAATTATCTTCATAGAAGTAGCAGCAGCAGAAACTATAGAACGTACGATGGAACTCGAGGACCTCAATTCGGATGCACTTTCTGACAAGTGATGGTGAGGTTAAAAGTAAATGGGAACGTCTCGAGTCCTCAAAAGCTGAGTTATAATTAGCATCAGAAGCTTCTTTTCAGCTGGGTTGACCATGTGCTTAACCACAAAGAATTTAACTGGTTATGAAGGCAACTTGACGTTACTGTAACCAAGCCACATACAAATAAAACGTAATGTAGACTCAGTAGCACTTCGTGGAAACCATGAAAATGAAGAAGGAAGGTTACAATATGTAAATGTAGGTTTCTGCGGCTGGAGTCAACTTAAACTTGTTTGACCAGGACCAACCCCGTCTCAGTAGACATAACTACCAACGTTTCGGCCTTCTTACTGTGGCCTTCTTCAGGGTAATGTCAGAGTGGTACAAACCAAAGTCGTTGTCGTACTCTGCACAGTACGACAGAATTACGACAGAGACTCTGACATTACCCTGGAGAAGTCCTCAGTAAGATGGTCGAAACGTTGGTAGTTTTGTCTACTCAGACGTAATTTGTTCCGGAGAAACAAGTTTATATAGTTTGAAATATGTTGTTAGCTAAGACCTAATTTAATACTAATTTCAAAACACTTTTATCAAAAATCTAGCAAATATTTTGGTACCAAAGTACATTAAAGAGGTTCTTCAGTGTTTTCTTCATCCTTGTGTCCGGGTACTGAAGTTTTTACATTTACCTCCCATACAAATTCAAATTTCTCTCTTATATAGCTGCATAGATATAACATTGTTCATTTTAGTTTTCTTAATACAAAAGACACTGCTGAATTAAAGAGATATCAAACACCTTTCCTTTAACACACCTTCCATCTCTTTTATAGGATAGTGACACGCATGTGCAATGAATGTATTGTTTTTTCCTAATTATGTTTGGTGATTTGATTCGGTTTTAAGGCTTAATATGAATGTATTCATTACATATAATTATTTAATACATGATTATAATTGTTTCCTTCCATACTTAAGAATAATAATAATTATTATTAATTAATGTCATTATTGATTATAATAATGCTAATTATTATAATTAATTATTGACATTAATAATTATAGTAATAATAATTAAAGTAAATTTGTGAACTTTGCGAATTACTCGTTTTTAAATATATGATCCGAAGAACTTACGAAGTCATTTCAGTCTTTTTATTTAATACTGGCACTGTCACGTAATGGTAGCGTATTCGCCCCCTTCGTACTGCTGATCGGGAGAAAATGGGTTTCGACACCTACTCGGCCGAACTGGATGAGGTTTTCAGTTGGAGTATTTCTTACAACTACACAAATATCAGTTCCTTACCTTAAAGGTATTTTCCATTTACTTCGTTGGGTGCGCACTACAACCGGACAAATACGTCATTCCTCCGTGTGAGATTTTTTTTCTGGCCCCACCGGGAATTGAACCCGGGATGACTAGATGATGAACTAGAACACTACCACACGAGCCTCAGGTGGGGTGGGGGGAAATTGTACTATCTTCTCTATGTGCCGTTGTATTAATGCTCCTGAAACACTCCCGAACCTTTACTCTTTATTTCGAAAGAAATCTAATATTCTAATACAATATAATAAAAACTTAACCTTTTTGTTTTCCCCATCTCGTAATCATTTCGTAGGGACACCGAATAAATGATATGTTAGTGTTATTCGTGAACGATGAGGGCTCACGGCTCACGCATCAAGGAATGTGATTTGAAGATGATTGTTACGCTCTACAATGCAGTCTCACTTGAGTGAAAACAAATGCTATTTGAAACAGATTCAATTCAAAAGATCGACGATCTACAACCAATTGTCTTCAAAAGAACAGAGGAACGAACATCACAATAAAGGTGGGGGAAACAGCACATTTACGATAGGGAAGTGGATTAAGAATAATTCTTAATGATGGAAAAGTTAATTAAAATTTGCAATCAAACAGGAATATAGTATTGCTCAATTAAAACACTTCAAATATTTACTGATCTCTTAATTTAACTGTAATGGAACCGAAGACGTATAGTTATTTGTTAAGTTTCAATCCATTTTATATGAAGTATATCAATCGTAAAATGAAAAATTGGAAATCAAGAGCACTTATAGATTTGGCCAGAAAATAAAATAATCGAATCATAGTAAAACCGATTATTTAACAAAACAGTAATTGAGCATAAAGGTGCAAAAATGAGATAAGTCAATGGGATAAATCATTGACTCACTCCATTCTCGAACACAGATGCTCAATTTTGGAGATGTTAAGTGGACTCGTGAATAAAGAATACAACAATGCGATAGAAATCCTTATTAGTTTAGGAGTTATTTTTAAAACATATTTTGGATTGTCTCCACGGAAAAATAATTCCTTCCTCGGAATAATGGAATACAAATATGTATAAAACGTGTTGGCCATGAAATGTAATTTATATACCTGTTATTCAATAGTGTGGAGATGTTAAAGAATTCTTTTATGTTTTAAAATAAATATGTAAAGAGAAAGATGGAAATAAACAGGGTGCCTTGTAATAACATAGTTGAAGGTTTCGAAATAAAATAGGTGAACGCCGAAGAAATGTTAAAAAGATCTTTTAAAATAAATAATTTCATCGTTAAACATCCCCAGACGGATGTAATTCTGAAAACCATTTCTTCTTAAGGGACACCAAAGAAGCATATTTTGTCACAATCTCACGATCGTATGAATTCACGATAACTTTACTTTCTATAAAGAACATGTTTCTGTATCATATTTTTGTAATTGAAAATATGTGTAAATTGTTGTAAAATTTATATTTTAATTTAGGTAAATTAAATCTGTTCTCATTTAAGTAAGACCTTTAACCCCACCCTAGTCAGGATTTTCTCTGATTTTCTCTGATTTTCTCTGATTTTCCCGTTCTCTTAAGCTCAGAGGCGCATTGCTTAAGCCTATAAACGATACAAATATTAATGACCTGAAAAATTGGGAAAGATTTATAGATGAGTAACCGTTTTTGGATTTTGAAGAATTAACTACGGAGACAATGTCGGTGAGGTGGACGGCGAGAATGATTGAATGAGAGATCATAATAATGAGGAAGAAAACCATGGTAATGACTACATGCTGAGGTTACTGCGATGTATATTCAAAATAAAATAAATAATTATGTTATATCGTGAATAGTTACATTTTATTATCGTTATTTGTGTACATGGGTAAGCGGAAGAACAGACCTGATGGTCTCATCTAATTTAATAAATATTCGATTCCATGTGAGGAAGTAAAAGTATAACTGTCTGGGTTTTTAATGGACCTCTGAGCGAGTGAATAATAGTCCTGAGTCTCACACACTTGCGAGCGTCGGCACTGAAGCGAATAATGACCTTGACGCAACAGACATGAGGGGAAGGGGGAGGAGGAATGAAGAGGAGGGGAATGCTTATCTTCCTCCGTTTACGCGCAGACTCCTCGCCAGCGGCAAGAGAACTACGGAAGTTTCTTTCAAGACTTAGTCGAGAATGAAGCAGCTGTTCGGAAATCATTTCGCTACTTTGGATTTCCTGTTGATGAATCGACTGACGAATCCTAGGGAAACTCCTTTTGATTTCTGGAGGCGCGAAATATACTGTGTTTTCAGACATTTTTAGATCAATGGCGTCCGCTTCAATATTTCAAGACATGTGTTGTAAATAAACTCTACTTCAATTGGGTCGTTGGTCGGATTATGGGTCGGAAAGTAGAAGTGAAATTCGGAGGGAGTGATGTATCTGTTAACTACCATACGCTAAGTGTTGAGAACAAATGTTTATACATCCATCCTGGCCCGGGTTTTTCTCCGATTTTCCACCGGGTGGAGGAGGATTTTTCACAGGCGGGAATGTTAATTAAAACTTTTGTTATTATTAATCTCGAATTTTCACTGCACATAATATCCAAAATTTCTTTTGGAATGATAAATGGATAACAGTATGTTTATTAAATATTTCTTATAAGTATTAAATTCGCCACAGCCCGTGGGAATTGATGGGATGGTCCCTTGCTTGTTTCCGGAGAGTAACCTGGTTTATTATCCCCTATGAGGTCATACGCAATTTGCAACTGCAATTTTGGCGACAAAGTTTATTATTTTCTTCAAAATATATGTCCTCTTCAAACCTTGCGATCATTATATTATGCTCTGGTAAATAACAAACTTGAATACGGGGTTGTACTTTGGAGAGGTACATAAATAACAAATTTAGAACATTTTATTGCCGCACAGGAACTTTTTGTAAGAGTAATCTTAAGAAAAAAAAGACTATTCTTCTCAGCGTTGTTTTATTGCACTTAACGTTTTGAAACTTAGATCACATTTTCTTTACAAAGATTTTAAAATATATTTGTTAAGGGGGCGAGTCATTTATGATGAAAATTTGTATAGGCTAACGCTGAGAAACGCTAATAAGTTTTCCAAAACCTAACTCAACGATTTTTACTGAAGCATATAATTTCCTTGCTCCAAAATTACTGAATAACCTCCCGAGTAACAATAAAGCAATAACTACTTGTAATAAATTCTTAAGGGGACAAGAGAATGGGTTTTAACGTTAGAAAATGTAGAGTATTTGTTCCATGACACAAATTAAATTTAGACTAGGCTAATATGTTATAGTTACTTTGAAGCCTATATAATTTTGAATTACTCTAATACGAGAGTTATTATGTTTATTGTTTTAAAACGTCTGACAAGGTTTTAAAATTATTATTTCTAGAATAAGTTATATTAATCAATTTATAACTAATTATGTTAGCTACTAGTTCTCATAATTACTTGTAAGCAGAAATGGTAACTTTAATTTGAGTTTAGATTTAAGTGGCACTTAGAGCGTAGTTATTATTATTTTATTAATAATTTATATAACACATAGCAACAACACAATTTTTTTTTTCATTTTTAGTCAGCTCTTTATATATGTCTGTGTGTAATGTAACCCCTGAAAGGACTTTTATGTGTCCTAGGGACCCTATTTTCTGTCTTCTGCTGACAGCCTGGTTTTTGGTTGTTTATTTTATATTGTATGTGATAGACAATGGACATCGCAAAAGCCATTTCATTTGTAAATATTGTAATTGTAATGTAACTTCAGAGAAATTAATGTTCATTATCATTATTATTATTATTTATCTAGATTATTTGTTGAACACGTTTTCGAGTTAATTGCTTTATTCCGTAAATTATGCTCTTCATAGCAAAAAATAATCCCGAACTGAATATCCGAATAATTCATTGTACCATTCTAGGTTTCTCAGCCATTCAAATATTTTCCGACACTATTCGTTCCGCCTCGTCGCGCGGATGAATTCAACTTTGTCCTCTCGTTGCATCAGTTTTCCCCAGTAGGTTGATTCTTCGTAGCTCGTCTTGTTTCGCGTACTAAGGAGCGTAAATAAGACGTATATCAATCTTGGAATAAGGAAATATTAAGTAAATAAGGTTGGGAGTAACAAACAACAAGCGACTTGTACGAAACGTCAGCCTACATCTTGTCATACGTGCAGTGTTTGTATGAAATCAACGATTTAGTGTATGAGTTGTCTTATACTATATATTCCTAGTTCAGTTCGTCATACCTCAGAACACAACACCTACACAAATGACTTGAAATTGAATAACTTTCCTACCTCCAGTAAAACATTTGTATCGCTGTTGAAAACTCAACCAGCTTCTAAGATGAAAATATTCAACGTTGATGTTTCCGGACAAAAGTGCTGTACAATCGACCGTAATAAAGAATATCAAATTAGCATTTTCATTTTAATGCTTATTAAAAACTTCGCTAATTAATTAATCTAGAAACGGGTTTTAAGTTTTTCGATATTTTAATTTTTAATGAGTGAAATAAGANATATGTATATATATATATATATATATATATATATATATATATATATATATATATATATATATATATATATATATATATATATATGTAGGTTTTGGATGTTAAAGTGTTACAACAAATACCTAAACAACAATTTCTGGAATATTTGGTGATTCAGTTTTAAATGGGAACTGGAGTGAAAATATTTTGTTTGTTACCTAGACGAACTGACACATTTATAAAATAGAGAAAAACTGATAGGACTTTGAAATTTTAAACGAATGTTGCTTTTGTACCAAACAGACTGACGAAGAAATTATGTTTCCACATTTCTGTCTTAGAGGCGTAGTGCCTTAGTGCCTTCTATTTCGCCTCATGAATTAATGGATACTCCAGTTTTTGTGTGTATTTTTTGACGTTAAATAAAAACGAAGGGAAATACATGTCATAAATACTAATTCTCCTCAGGTAGTGGCGAATACTCAGAAATCAGCGACACAATTGTTCTGGGTCATCCGACCCCGGACCAATACCCTCTACACACCCTCTTCGTGACAGTCCGCCGCTTCCCTCTTGTTATAAATGTCCCTTCTCTGACAATGGTAGGAAAAAGGCTGCAGGGAGAGATTCGGGTCCCAGTTCAACGTCACCCAGATAAGCACCAAAATCCCTTGATCCGGGGGTCAAACAATAAATTAAAATTATACGATTTTTAAACCAACTAACTAAATAACAAAAAATACACCTAAACAACTGTAGAACATGGAGCACAAATGGGCTTCGCTTATTGACTTTAACTCTACAAAATATATTTTCAGTTACTATGGTTTTTTATAAAGTGTTCATTATGAGTTTTTAAACGCTATATTAAATATAAAAACTTTTATAGTAGAGTATCGGTCGAACCAGTGCCACGCTGGAGATTTAAACGAGTGCCTAATCCGAGACTGCCCTGCTCAGGGAATAGCGTTTCATCCATGTCGTAGTGTTTTGTTCGAGTAGCGTTTGGGCCAAATTCCAAAAAGAAACTTTTCCCAATAGAAAAAACTGTAACTGTTTTTAGTGTAAGATCTTAGGTATTAAAAATCATTTTATGTATTAGTAAGATAAGATACGCGAAAGCTGATTACACGGATTTATATTTAATATTGCTTTGGGTACTTTGGTTTTTTGACTTGGTGGCTCTACTTCCATGTGTTTGGGTCAGCTGATGTTTTACTTCTCCGGAAGTAGGGGACGTGTGAGCAATGTCTTGTGTCCTCCTCCTCCGTTGGTGAGCCACAAGCTCGGAGGAATCGCTACTCAGTATCATTTTTCATGCGCGGAACGAGTGTTTAAAAAAAAAATTTGTGATCGGACGAAACGCTTCCGAACAGCCCCGTTTTGCTCAGGAATGACTTGCCTGAGCATTCCAGAAATGCTGCCAAATGGATCTAAGTCGATTTTATGATTTTCCGTGTAGCTTATGAATCTTACTGTCCTGTTTGAGTGGCGCGTAAGCAATACACACTACTTCTTACGGATTTTTTATTACAGACCCCTCACTTTGAACTGCTGTAGATGCGACAAAAAATCGTAGAAAAAATTATTCAAACCATTAAATTTGTCATGTTCTTCTGCTTATAATCAAGTAAAAAAATTGTTCTAAGAATGAATAGAAATGTTTCAAAAAGCGCGAAATTTTTGCCGTTTTCCCGACACGCCGATTTTACTATTTTTTATGAAAGAAACTAAAAGTGTCAAAAATAATTCTTATTCAGCGAATGTTAACTATTATGTTTGTGACAACATCGCAAAATTTCGAACTTCTACCTGCAGAATATGAGGAGTTATTACCCTTTTCCAAAAATATTGCTAAAAACGACCAGGCACATTTTTAAAGAATAATATTTATACTGTCACTTTTAGCAAAATAGTAGTGTGTATTGCTTCGTTTTTTGAAACATTTCTGTTTTTAAAACAATATTATTCATTCTTAGAACAATTTTTTTTACTTGAGTATAAGTAGAAGAACATGACAAATTTAGTGGTGTTAATTAGTTTTTTCAACGATTTCTTGTGGCATCTACGGTAATTCAAAGTGAGGGGTCGATAATAAAAAAATCCAAGAAAGTCGCATCGTCTACAACCAGGGGAAAATTGCGACGGATCGGGAATCGAACCTGAGACCTCCTGCTATGACCACAGGTATTTTACCACTGCACAAGTTTTGGAAGTCGAGGTAGCACACTTGCTGCCATAGCAAGAGGTCCCGGGTTCAAGTCCCGGTCCTTGCCGTAGACGATGTAAATTTCCCTCCCCGAGTAGGTACTCGGAAATTGTAAGTTTAAAGAATAATGCTAGTTGTTTCCTTCCTCACTCTTGTCGTGAACTTTCCTGTAGAAATAGACTCTGCGTAGCCATCCACTTGGATTCGCATCACGCAGCGCGATATCACTCGGGTGTCGCTAACGACGTCTCATGACTGATACGCCGCCACTACGACCTCACGGATGTTTCCAATACACTAGTTACTTCATGCAACTTCGGTTCAAGAAAAGTGACAATTATTTTACATATAAAAATTCCTTTACACATACAGCTCATACAGTGCAATGATTCGATAATTTAAAAAAATGAAAACTGTCTTAGCTGTCACCTATTAGAAAATGTAGTAAAACTGTTTCACTTCCAGAGTATATTAAATTAGCTAATATTCAATTTGTGCACAAATTTCAGAAATTAAAGGGAAAATACACTCACACACACACACACACACACATATATATATATATATATATATATATATATATATATATATATATATATATATATATATATATATTAGAATATTCAGATGAAACAAAATATATTTATTTAATAATACACTTTCAAAAATATAGTTGTTTTAAATTCCCAAGATGTGTGTACTCTCATTAGGGGCCGTCCATAATTTACGCAACGTAGAAATTCCCATTTTTAACCCCCCCCCCCCCGCTCCCCCTCTAACATGCCTGTACCGATACGTCTTTCCCACCTCCCAATAATAGTGTGACGCAAGCCCTAAGGCCCCCAACCGTCAAAAAATATTGTTGCTGCATTTTGGAAAATGTGAGGAGAATTTGGGATTCAGACACAATTGAGTGTTCCTCATTTTCCTGTGTTCTCACTGAGTGGTTGAATACAAGTTCTCCTGTGACAAACTTTATATATAAACAAACAAATAATAATGAAGAAAAAATATGATTTAATTTCTATCTATTAGTTTAAAGTATAGTACAAACAGTATACAGGGAGTCACTTGACTCGTTTGAAATACATAAGAGCAAGTAAAAGTATGGCGGCCGAGTGCAAAGGTTTTATTATTTATGCACCTCACCACGGAAAAAAAGTGAAATATATTTCTCCAATATCCGATGACCAATAACTAAAAGTAATGCAAAAAATACTACGGAAAAATTTACTACAAATCAAAATAAAATTGCATTCTTTTCGTGATTTAAAAGTTTTTTAAAACATTTTTTTCTTTTTTGAAACTAGGCGTTCTCTGCGTAAGACGCAATGTATTTCACCATCAAAATTATTGCAATTATCTCGTTTAAATGGCCGGTGAGATATGTTTTTTCAAGGTGAAAACACAATAAGTACACATTTCTCTGTTTATTTATACCTATTTACGATATTTTAGTGATTTAATTCTACGTACACTAGTACTACCTTAAAAACCCTCCGGGTGCGTTTCACAATTCATGCATAGTCCCTACTGTGTTGAGAAGCATATTATCGCTTTTACATTTAAATGTTACAAATGGTTCCAAGGAAATATTAGTGTTGTGAGTAATTTAGAAAAAATAACCTCCACCTCTGAAGCCACATATCTGTTAGAGTGGAACAAGAATATAACACACTTGTGTATGATATACTTCAGACCTTTGATAATGCTGAACACAAATTACTGAAGATAACACACATGTTCAATGAAAGTGGAAAACCTTAGACCTTTGATTGCAAAAGGTAGATATGACAACATTATCCGCATTTGATCAATCACCAAATGACGGATTATACGTACGAAGTGTGAGATAGCCCCGCGCGATAATGAGACTCCTGATAAGACCAGTGTGAAACAGATGAATATCTAAAACTGTTTCAAACATGAGCGATAGTCGAGTTTCTATGTATTTATTTTTTTATATTTTATTTGTTTTCTACTTCATATTTTGCTTATCATTTACAAACTACTTCTCTTTAACACAAATGTCTGACCTTTTTACACACGTGAAGTTTGATTGCAATACAAAACAGAAAAACTATTTTAACTATAAATCTAATTTGCTCTATTGTCTGCGATGATATAGTCCGAAATATTGAAAATAACAATGAAAATAGGTATGTGCAATAATATTTGCATAAATTAAATAAATAAGTCAAGGTTTACGACCTTTTACGGGCGAACATTATATATTTTGTGAGCTTTTAATAAAAAAATATATACCGTTTTCCGTAAAAGGTCGTAATAATATTATTTTAATGTTTATTTATTTAATATGATTATACACCAGACGTTAATTTTAGTAGACTATCTGCATAAACTTGGTGGTACATAGATGTACTCTAACATTGCTTTTTTTTTACTCTCGGATTCTATCGTACTTACAAAGAGATGCATAGATACATTTTACTGGTGATGTTAATCATGAATACTATGTGAAAAATGTAAATCACTATATTTTTTATTTCCAAAACGTAACTTTTTGTTAAGTTCCCTTTTTCTTCCTTGATACTCAACCAATTACTAATGATTATTATCTGGAATCGAAAAGGAATGTAATCTCACATTGTGACATTCTTTTATAATTTGTCTTAGAATAAAAATTAAATTCGAACTATAGTAGGTATTTACGTGACCTCTCAGGTGCCGCGTGAGAACATTAGAAGAGAGGAAACATCATACAGAACAACCCCTCTTAACCGGTCTAGTCGGGACTGAGAACCTGGTCAGTTACCCGTTTCACCGGTTAACCCCCTGGAAAAACTAATTTTCGTTCAAAAATAACCCACAATTTCGTGAGGTTATCACGAATATAACAGCAAATGTGATGCCATTGCAACTCATTTTATTGCATTGTATGTGTGTTCATAAACGAACACGAAAAAATTACAGACTTATATATACTTTAAAAACTTAGTATATGTACGTACATTGGGTAATATTGTACTCATATTGGGTATTAAACTGGCGAACTCCCGCGCCCTCTCCCGTTCCCACAACACACACACTTTGCACATCTAACGTCTCAGAACACCGTATTACTTTCCAGGAAACGTCCGTCAAACAATCAATGTTTGCATCACTACCTGTGAGCTATTATACCTGAAAGAGAGAAAATGAACTGTCCCACGGGACAGACCAATTAATCTGAGGACCGGTTGATCCGAGGTCGCTCAAGAGGTGTTCTACTGTACAATAAAACATTAAGCGAATATTTTAAATTATTTTATTCAGCGCCGCTACGTTTGTGTGGATACTGTAAACATTAAGTTTCAAAATGCTCGTAAAATAGTAAATAAAGAAATAAACTTTTTTGTCAATAAAGCAGTTGCAAACTGCGTATAACCTTATGGAGGATATTAAACTAAGTTACTCTCCGGAAACAAGCATAAGACCATCCCATCATTTCCGATTACGGGCCCAAGGGGAGTGGCAGATTTAATACTTATAAAAAATTATTTAATAAAGTACATTCTGTTATCGATTTATTGTTCCAAAATGAATCGAAGGTATTCTGTGCAGTGAAAATTCGAGATTACGAATGAAAAATTATTAAATGACAATTCCGCCTACGGGAAATCCGCCACTACCCGGAGAAACATCCAGAGGAAAACCGGTGAAGTACCTAGTATACATGAGGCGCCAGGACAATCCACTGAAAAATGAATGAAAAGTCTCCAAATTGAATCCGCAGATAAACGCTCACGAAAGAATTTTATGTACATAACTGGGGTAACCTGCTTTTGTCAAGCATTTTTCTGGAAATCTACAACAGAATCTAATCTACTAAAAAAATGTACTATCAGTACGGTACATTTAAACACTCTTATACTTATTCTTCTTTAACATTGAGTCCCAACTGTTCGATTAAATTCAGGTGGAAAAAAAATGAAGTAAAAAAGAATTTTTAAAATGTACATTCTTAACTCTTGTTAAAAATTGTACATTCTTGATTTTTAACTGTAATTTCTTTGGATAAGGTCACAAATTTAAAAAATTCTCATTTTAATTTATATATAGTCCCCTCCGTGGTCACGGTGTCAGCGTGATTGCTCGACACCAAGTCATCCCGTGTGGGGCAAGATAAAATTCGTCGCTTTTCATTTCCATGTCTCAGTTTAAATAGCTGTATTCACTCTCTGCGGCTAACAACCGCAGTTGTAATACTCGGATACAGCAACCTGGATCCTATCTTGACGCTGTTTCCCCTACCTCAAATTCACGACGTATCTAGTGAGTAAACTCACACAAAAACTGAGCCTTACTAGCACTCGTCATTTCGTGGTCCTAGCTGGCCGAAACGAGATACATTATATTTCATATATATATATATATATATATATATATATATATATATATATATATATATATATATATATATATATATATATATATATA
>NNCF01125900.1:198076-223430 GCA_002313205.1 Laupala kohalensis | reverse complement strand
ATAAATCTTATAAAACATAAAAGTCGCGTACGAAACGAATGTAACAAATTAAAATTCAACATAGTAATATTTCCAATTTTTTAACAATTTTTTTTAAGGTCAGCATTTTATTTTATAAGAAATAATATCATGATGGTTGTTTAATTTTTTTAAAGTTCCTGTCAAAGAGGTCTTGAGGTCCTTGGGGAGACAGGCGGTACGAGTGACTTGCGTTCTAGCTAGTGTGTTCCAATAGTTGTATTCTACGTGACCGTGATGCAAGTTACACGAATAAAAGAATTCTACTACTATTAACGTCCAAAGTCAAGCTATCCCTGAACAGGCCCCGAAGGTGACCAAGGGGTTCGCGGAGGGTAGAGCTCCGCAATTATTTAACTTCGGCACCAGGAGGAGGAGATGTGGTCAACATCTCGCTCCGACCGGTTTGACCCCAGGATAAACCCTGGTACTCATTTTACAGCAGGCTGAGTTGGCCTGGGAGTCAGTCTGGATGTTGAGGTTTGATGAAAAATCCCCACTTCACCGGGGATCGAACCCCGGCCATCCAGCCTCCACTGAGCCACGCTGACTACACTATTAACATCCATTATATAATATAATTAAATAAATAGTTAAAAACTTACGACGTTTTATGGACATATTTTTTTTTAATATAATAATATTTATATTTTTTTGTCAAGAGCTCACGACGCTTCGTCTTGGATTTAAGTCAAAGTCAGATTCACATCTACTGATAAGCAGCCAACTTGAATTGTTTTTCTGCTCTTTAAATTCATCAATATTAACCATACTTTGCATTCTAATTGCAATAACCCTTAAGAAGTGTCCTTTAAAACTTTAAATAATTTCATCAATTACTGTTTCCGATAGTATATTTCCGTTAGTATAGATTTTGTTATGAAGTTCAGATATACACTGAAATGTTGTTCGCAATCGTCAGAACGATATTTCTTCTCCGATGTTATGTGTATTTTGATATACCACCAAGTTGAAGAGAAAAGCAAATGTCGCGCCATTTTGATCACTGTACACGGAACGTGTGTTATGCTGCGGATGAATTACGATCAGCGATGTGGGTCGTTCAATATGTAGCTTACTAAACAAAAAGAAGGAGAATCCAAAATATAGAAGCTCGGTGGAAGATTTCTTTGAATAATTCTTTTGCATTTCTACATCGTTTCTTCATTATCTATTGGTTAAACATGGAGAAGGTGTATCTGTGTGTATACGTGTATCTGTGAGAAATGTGTTTCTCAACTGAATGAGAGAGGAAAAGATATAACGATGTTTCATGGACGATGGCGAGAGATTTCTCCTTGTGAAGATGTTGACGTGTTGACAGATATTTTATTAATATGTTTATTATTCTTCATGCAAGGAAGGATGTAAATGTAAGTTTTAATGTATCATATAGCTCTGTATAATTTTTATTTTTATTTTCATGTAGCTTTTAGTTGTTTTATAAAGGGAAGAGAACTACTTTATTTCACTTTATGGTTTCTTAAAGGTTTATATAACA
The DNA here is from genome assembly GCA_002313205.1 of Laupala kohalensis. Taxonomy (NCBI): domain Eukaryota; kingdom Metazoa; phylum Arthropoda; class Insecta; order Orthoptera; family Trigonidiidae; genus Laupala; species Laupala kohalensis. The sequence continues at coordinate 221,911 of NNCF01125900.1, read as the reverse complement.
CACTCTTATTCTGTAGTTGATACTATATTATTTTACAGTTCTATTTATTATTCTATTATGATAGTTATCATTTATTTCTCAATTAGAAATAATGCAGAGCTTAATTATAAGTTAATTTATAGAAGACTATATTATCCAGAATGAATAGGAAAGAAGTAATCATGGTCAACAATAATTCCAGTTAAACCATTATGAAATAGTTAATGTAGGTTTAATATAGTGCACTATTGAAAACGTTAACTGCTTGTATTAAAATAGCATTGACGTCTACTTCTATTTTTTCTTTTGCATTAGCCTTTCGCTAAATGGTGCTGCATAGATATCTCATAATTAGTTTCTCCACGCAGATACTGTTTTCTTGGTATTAGGGTTACCATTACCATACAATGAGCATTGAAACATATTCTTCTTGTAAGTTTGGAAACATGTTAAAAATATAAGTATTTTCGTAACTGCATTGGGTAATATTGTATTTTTTCGCAGTTTTTCTTGAAGGTCTCCCTGATAACCCACATACCGATTAATTACTTCAGAAAAAATCAAGTCTACTCTACTGACTTTAATATCCTGATCACTATAGTAGTATGTTGCTTCTTTTTTCCAGAATATTAATTCTCCAAGCCCCTAAAAAGAGATTGGTTACGAGTACATCAATGAAATTGTCATACCAAATTAGCAAATTATTGTCCGGTGAAGTTCAATATTTCAATTCTTTTCAGCATAATTTAGTCTCTCTGAGGGTACACTGTATTTATGCTTTCTATTTTTTTGTTTCAGGAATAACGTCAGTTGTGTTGGCATTACTTGCATGCGTCGCTGTCACACGAGGTGTGGAGCAATCAACCTCAACTCCAGATGCACAAAAGGTATAAGAACAAAAAGTTGTCATATGCGTTAATTGATATTTGTGTAATAAGATTGTCTTTCAGTATCTGAAACGACACCTTATTTTAAAACGCACAAAACAGAAATATTAGTCTTCAAGAAAATAGGCAGTAGAATATCAGTAGGACAATAAGTGAAGTAATTGTCAAAGTAAGTTACTGCGCTGGAGATAAAATACTCGAAGTGGCTGTACTATTTATTTCTGTTGAAAATGTTATTTAAGAAATGTTGTTCATTTTGTGTAGCTAAATATTATGGAAAAAGTAGTATGACATTACACTCACAAATCAAGCTAATCAAATACAAAATAATTTTCTTCTTTTAAAATGCGACAAGCACCCCCTGAAAGACGATACTGCAATCCGCAATACACAAGTGTATTAGCGTTAGCATTTAAACCGCGTCCACACTTACACTTGTGCGTCGATCATATTCTTTGGTATTCCAACGAACATTTTCAAGTTCTCCAAATAATGTTCCGAGTTCGATCAATGTAGACGCGTTGACAAACACAAGTAGTTTCCAGGAAGCGTACCGTCATGTTAGTTTGCTACAAAGTGTTCGCTCCCTAGGCGAGCGATCAGACAACGATCCAGACAAACACAAAAGAAATGATTCCCTGAATGATACAGCCTCAGAAATTGAGGTTGTTTAAAAGAAAATTTTCAGTCTCTTAGCAGAAAAAAAGGAGGAAGAAAAATAAGTGTACAGCGAAATCTGGCATGGGAAAAGAAGAAAGAAGACGGAAATTAAATACTTCCAGTTTTTAAATGATAGATTTGTACCGAAGACAATATTTTCAAATATTGAAGGTTCCAATGACCATTTAAAATCGGACGATGGTTATGAGGCGAAGTTGATGAACAAAATGTAGACATTAATAAGGGAAATTCTTGTGCAAAAGAATCTCTATGACAACTCCAGCAAGACGTTGGCGCACAAGGTCGACTGACCCTATAATATCGTGAACAGATTGGTTTTGCTTCTTACAGAGTTCGACGAACATTTCGCTTTGTTCGCAAACACAGAAGGGTTTTTGCAGCAGTTTTTACGGAACAAGTTCTCCACGAACATTCACCCAATGTGGTCACAACATTGGAAGGGGTTATTGCAAAAGAAAAATATCTCAGAATATATTCACAACTCTAAGGAATTCGACCTTCAAAGTTTCATCTTATTATCTTGAGTAGCATGATGCATGATACATACGCAAATACAGAGTTTTTAAAATCGACGGGTAAAGATGCTCCGAACTGAAAGACCCCCAGTTCTGGCAAGAAAGTCACATCATGGATTATTATTATTATTATTATTATTATTATTAATATTCCATTTATTGTTTACGAATAGATGAAGATAAGGATAAATAATACGCTAAACTCGGCTATTGAAGATGTACCAAAGGAAAATACACTAAAATGCAGCTTATATGCTAGCGCAACATTTTAATGTTATCTTTCTTTACTATCATACACTTCATTATCAAAATTCACTGAAATTATAAAAAAATAATTCTTTTATTTAAAATCAGGAACATAAGAAGAGAAATTATTATTATCATTATTTAAGTGTATATCATAGAGGGCAGCGCTTGACACGTGCCTAGCGCCCATTTTTTAACCATCCTAGAATTGAGAATTCACCAATAAGAAGAATAATCATAATAAAAGTGTATGCGCCTTCATTATTGCTGCATGATCTAAAAAACTCAAACTGTTCTAATAATACCGCTCAAGCAATTATTATTCCAGTGAGAAAACACTATAGATGTAAGCACCGAAGGTTTTGATGTGAGATCCAAATTCAGAGGAAAGAAAGGTTTTCTGCAATCCTACTTCGTATAAGATTGGGATGTCACATCAAATCCATAGAAATTCTTTCCTCCCTCTGGATTAGGATCTCATGTTAAAACCTTCGGTGCTTACATCTGTAGTGTTTTCTCACTGTAATAGTAAATGCATGGGCGGTATTATTAGAATAGTGTGACGTTTTTTAAAGATCATTCAGTTTTAATGAAGGTGCATACACTTTTTTATTATTATCATCATTCGTCTTATTTCTCTCATTCAAATCTAGTCTCTCAGTGTAGATAATAGTATGTACTAATTAATGTTCTTGATTTTAAAGCATAAAGCTTCTAAAGATACTTTTTTAATTTTCATCCTTTCTTCCGTTTCTTCTCGACGCAGAGAATATAAAAAGAATGCTCGTCTGTGTAGAGCGATTTCCCGTGCGGCGAGCAGTGGTCTGAGGTGGAGCCGGATGAAGACGATTCGTCAGAAGCGCGACTCGTTCGTTGGCCGCCTTCGTACCCCACCTTCACACTCAACAAGACCGACGCCACAAGAGACTCCACGAATTCAACGGCAAGTATAATTTAACCTCTTCTAATCCATACACATCTCGGTCAGAATTTGCTCTGCGGTTATACTTCTAGTAGATGCGGCAACCAGAATTATGAAAGAACTTATGTTCAGAAATGCCTCCAAGAGGAGATAAAATGACACCAAAGCAGTGTAAGATCGAGACAAACATTCATGTAAAACACTTTATAACAGGAATTGAGAAAGTGGTATATATGTTCAAAGTTCAACAACAAATCACAACAGTTGTTCAAAGTTCTGCCCATTAACAGCGATACAGACCTCGCAATGACGTCGAGGCGATTCGCGAGACTCCGGGTGGATCGTATTGAACTAACTGCGCGACATCGGTGCGAGACCTGCTTAGCTCTAAATGGGCAGAAATTTGATCATCTGTTGTAATTTGTTATTAAACATTGAACATTGCTCTTGTTGGAATATGATGATTTTGCTTTGCAGGGAGGAAATGATAAATGCGCATCTACCTTAGAGACTTTCATAGGAATGTATGGGATAGTTCCTTTCTTGCTTCCGGAGAATAAATTAAATTATTCCCTCCCCGTGGTCATAGTCAGTTTTTAACTGCTTTTTGACAATACATTACACAGCAAACAAGTTTTTTTAAATTGTAGTATTTGTAAATGGGAAATGTTGCTTGCTATTGAAGCTTATCTACATGAAGCGATAGGGGGTAGGAGTTGGATGGTAGGCTATTATTGGTAGGTTGTTCAACGATGTTCTGTCCTGTGATTACCGTTAATTGCCGTCCAACGATGTACATTTTGATACCAATAAAGTACATATACTAATTTTAATTTAAGAACAAGACACGTTTTGGGAAAGCAAAATTTTATTATTTGTCTCAAGCAGAAACTTTATTGTAAATTAACCGACGAGATGGATGAGAAAATTTCACGGATAAGATTATTTAGAACATTGTGTTTTATTATATAAGAGATTTCGTCTACATACATAATGAAATAGGAGACAGCGAACACTGTTCAATTTGCCGTCAGTCCTTTTGCACGAAAAAAAATATCTAAGCTGGGGTAGCTAAAGTATTGGCTGGCAGCGGGTCAGACAACACATAAACTCACATAGCCAACATCCGTCTGCTGTGACGTGAATTTCGTCCTTCTTTACCACAGCGTACAGCATTAGCTATCACAGCTTAGGTTGCTAATCTACAAGATAGGAATCTATAGTAGAGGATGTTGCCAACCCGTACGCTTGTAGTGAGTCGGCGTCGACTCATATGTATGCTTCCTCCTCTGTACGAATTCATTGACGGTATTCACTTGTATTACAACTCCATCATCTTATTTCGTTAAACCACAGGTATGTAGCCCCCGTTCATTTTACGATGTCAGAAACAGTCAGTCAGGTATCCGACTGCGCCAGTATTCGATCCAGGGCTCTTTTCTTCCACAGAAGCACTCCAGCTCGCCGATAAAGAAAACTTTTTATTGTCTTGTGTTGCACTGTCTTACGAGTTGCCTCCATAGCAGTGGTACCACGAATAGTAAATACATAAAATAGTCATCATCTCTTAAACCTTGAAAAAATGTATCATTAAGTACCAAGAAAATAGTTTTTATATATCCAAACGTTTGTTTATTTTTAATATATTTGATATTTACTTTTATTAGATTAATAAATTTGAAAATAACATTATTTAAAATAATAATCAGACATTGGCCAACATTAACCTAAAGAAATTAAAAATATCATCAGGATACTGCTGCTCGACGTTGGAACATTGTAAATTGTTGTCGTCTAAACTTCAAGTTTCGGGCGATGCAAAGTCGGGATGGCGTCGTTTAGTCGTTGTAATGGATCATTTTGTTCAAGTACACAACTATTCATAGTTGCGAAAACCATGGTCGATTTCACTCCGTAAAACAATTGCTCAGGCTGCGCCGCCTCAGTCATGAGTCAACGAACCGAATGCATAGAAGACAGCGCAACCGAGTGTTATTTAGCGGCAACTACTAACGAGATCGGCTGGGAGGAACAAACAACAGTTATTGTAGCTATGTCAGATTTTTGAGTGAGGCTGAACTGTTGCGGATAAAACTCATAAGCTATAGCTGTTGATGTAACTTTCCTCCTCTCAGAGAAAATAGCGTTAGCTTCCGCAGTGTTAGTATATTACTCTCGATCAGACGAAAACTTGTCTAGGGCAGCAACATCGTAAGCTGTGGCAGCTAATGGTGTTGTCTGTTCGATAGGCAGGCAACGCGAGAGCTGTCACAGCTAACTTTAGGCAGAGCTATCCAACTTATTTTTTTCCGTGTAAGTGGTGCCAAGTTGCTAATATCCGATACGCTATTTGTGCACGGGAACAAGTGTTTCCTAAATTTTCTGTTATAAAATATGGGCACTTATGACACTTTGTTGACATTTATTTTGAAAGTATTTTTGAGTTCAAAAAGACACCAATGTCGTTCGCCACGCCATTGTCATCAAATTGAGGTTTTAGGAACTAAAGTTGTTGACAGAAATGAAAACGAAATAATTAACATTCCTTTTTGAAATCCAATAATTTCGTATATTTTTACGAATCACGACATCCCCAACCGCAGCGAGACGTCTTCATTAGTCGCCATACTTGAGGGACGATGTAGCACGACCGCCGCAGTCACGAATACCACTCAGAACAACATTTGGAAAATTCCGGAGTCATTCATTACCTATAAAACATAAATTTGTGTCACAGCCTCCCAATTGATCTGACTAAATACTTAGTAAAAATATTATAAACATATTGTTTAATCCATTACTCTAATTTTAAGATTGTACTCAGTGAAAACACTATGGGTAAGTCCTCTACGATCGGATGTGAGATCTGAGTTCAGAGGATGGAAAGAATGGAATTTATTATTTTAGTGGCTAAAAAATTCAAGAGAGATGCTTCGTAGGTGTAATATTAATATTTCGTTTCTTTCAGGAATCTGTAATAAATGAGAATGGTATGAGTGAAGATATAGAGACTCCAATCAAAAGCGACCATCCTTGCTACAGGTGGGTGTACACAGTATTCAGAACGGAAACTTTTCTAATATATTAATTTACTCCATATTTTATTCACATTCTCTGCTGCTTTTTGGGACTAAATTCTTTTATAATTTTTCTTCTTGTCTCCAATAATATTCCCAGGATGATTACCATGAAGTGACCAGCGAAGAATTTATGAAATATTGTTCAAAAATAACTGAAAATAATTTCTTCGGATGAAAATTACCAAAGAATAAAAGTTGATATTTTATTAAGCTGTGTGTTTGAGACGAAGTTCTTTATTTTTTATTTGTTACATTAATACATGTTAGAATAAATTAATTAAGTTGAAACAGGTAAACGTTCCAAAAAAATAAGACTAATTGAGATAGATTGTTCTTTATATGTCTGTACTCATTGTGAGCGAAACAAGAAGGCTAAAGTTAACGTATCTGTGCAGCAGAGCTTGGTAGTAGTCGTAAAAGAAAGAAAATAGTTTTGTTTAGTTTTTTATTTAATGAAAGTTAAGATTTTTGGTATATATCTCATTGAAACTAGCCGATTCAAATATTGTAATATAATTGTATCAATGCTAATCCACAAAAGCTAATTTTCAGAATGTATTATATTTCATAATTTTATTATATTTGTAAATGGAGAAGATTTTACGGTGGATTTCTGTACTTTACATGAACTTTACATTATTTGTTCTTCGATATTAACTGCATTATTGGTTTATTTTTTACGATATTGCTACATCTGTATCGAAAAATTCATTTCATTGTGATGATACCAATAGTAATAATACAACTCCCTAGCGTTCAACCATTCTATACCAAAAATGTAATACCCCATCCCCGAAGTAGACGCCTCAAGTATACCAACCAGCCCATTTCTGGAATGCTCCCCACCAAAGAGTAAAGTAGCTCATTATCTTCCAGGTGGTCATATACAGTTTGTAATGCTTTTGACAATAAAATCATAATGAAGACAACGTTGAGTAGGTAATTTTGTAAATTTAAGATAAATGAAGTTTTTGCTGTAAATGAGTGACAAGGGCTGAAAAAAATCACATTAATCGTCCTGTGTGTGGAAATATTCAGAGACGTTTGACATATGGATTTATCTTCGATGGTTCTATTGCTAATAAGCATAATTTCTCTTCCCCATCCGCCATAGTCCCACGGGAGAACAAGTGAGGCGCATCTGCACTTCTAGTGGATGGGCCCCTGTCGCTCCACCCACCTGCTTTCCTCTATCACCCGTTGGACGCATCTCAGCCTGTCCGCCTGGCTTCAGTTTCGTGCCTGGAACGAAGGGCGTGCTATGTATGCTCTTGGATTCACACCCGAAGCCCTGGCGTCCAGTTTGCCTGCGTTCGGGCACACCCTTCAGTCTTCTGGATGCGGAGGGTGACCTTCGGAGAGCGGCGCTGGCACAGGCGCGACGTCACGGTGCCCACGCGCTGTGGCTGCCAGGGAGGCGCACGAGGTCTTTCGGACCATTGCTGCGATATCTGCCCGGGAGGCACTGGCTGGATCCATTTCCACATCCGGATGGGTTAGTTTCACACTATTCACTCATTTTTATTACTAAATTAAACATTAATTTAGGTTAATTTGAATAACTGTAAAGCATTTTTTCATAGACAAACTTACTTGTATTTTTTGTTTAATATTTTTTTCTATAAAATAATAAATTTTATGTTTAATATTTTTTCTATAAAATAACATAGTGTGATGCATATACGAAACAATAAAATTAAGTTTTATTGAACCAAAACTGATCGTACAGTAATTTACTTAAACATGGTTGACGAAATTATAGTAACTATTAATTTAGATTATTCCTATTTATACTTATTTCTATATTACGATACTTAAGCAATATGACCTAACCACCCGATTTGGATGAAATTCGGAAGGAGAGAAGGCTTACAGTGATAAAAACAGTCACTTCGTCCTGATTCGTCTCTGGAAGCATGAATAAGAATAGATCTTTCTCCCATCCTTCGCGAAAACTGATCAGTCCAGCTGGATTTATATACAAATGTTCTATCTCCACAGGCACGAGATAACGGTGAATCATTGGGACTTACGCGATGACTGCCTCTTCATCGATACGTCCGACGGCCGCGTGTCCACAGCTCCATGTGATGTTCAACTCCCCACGGCGTGTGTCACTCTAGCGTACGGCGAACGCCGGTTGGCATCACTGGCATGTCCGGATGGTTTCACCGCCACTCGACACCTGCCTCAACCGTCCTTGGCATCCCCTGCGCACAGGTGAGACCTGCTTCATACGTGAACTTACACGAGGATTACATTGATTTTTTTACGAAAGTTCATAACAAACTTAAAGTTAACCTTCAGATGTCAATTTTCAAAACTCTCAAATACAAAATATATACTCCCATTCGTTACATTTTATTTTGATTTCTTTTCCATGAGTTTGGTGTGGAAACGTTTTGTTGAGATAAGCGATGCACCTATATATATTTTATGATAAATATTTTTTATGATAAATAGTTAATAATAATGGTGCAGCATTATAAACTTTCTTCTAAAAGACTTTTGGCACACACTTGAAAAAACTTTCGTGTTTTTGAATCTTGCTTGATTTTCTTTTCTTCCGCAACAAAGCAGAGCTCAAAATGTTGGAACACTATCTCATCCAAAACGCTTCATCGGATATTTATGCGGTTATCACTTTAAATTAACCCACTTAAAAGATAAAAATGATGTTTGACTACACTCAAAACAAAAAAAATGTAAATTTTATCTCTGAACCGATAATATGACATACAATAAAAGCAATAAAATATATTCAAATGGAAGAAGTCACTGGAATGGACTACATATATTAAAATTGTATTCTAAGAAAATACGATGTGTAATACATTTCAAGTTTAATCAAATAACTTTTGAAAAGAAATTTGAGTACAAAATTTTCAGAGCAAACCCACGGGTTCTGAACTAGTTTCATTCTAATGTTCGTTATAAAGTACCAGTATAAATAATTACATTTGCTTCTGTGAAGTATGAAGAACTTAAAATAAGGGAATAACTGTTTAAATAATTCTATAAGTAATAAAATGTTAAATATTAAAACAATTGAAATTCCTATAAAAGTAAAACTAACCAAATTCCCGTTTATTCCTAATTTTTATTGAACGCTTATATTTACATTATAAACACTACGCATTAAAAATTTCTTCAAAAATAAACAAATATACATTTCTTAAACTATATTCCTCATACTCTATTAAATCTGGCCAGAGCAACATACGATTCCCGTCTTTTCGTTTCTAATTATTAACTTTTCGTAGAATTGTATTTTGAAGTTCCTATTCCGACACATTTTCTAGAGTATTAGACATTTAAAAAAGGCGATTGCTTCCAAATCATCATTCTAATTTATTGGAATAAAAATATATTTTGAACGATCTGTTGAGCCCATTCCATGCCTCGTGTTTCAGCGAAGGCGTTGGCAGCACTGGCAATCACGACCTCTTGCACTGCTTCCGTGCGTTGCGCGGCCGACCGCGTCTCACCTTCGAAGAGGCCATGGTCAACCACGAGTGTTCTCGCGGCGAGTCGCATACGTTTCTGTCCCCCTCTCTCATCCAATACGTCGTCCCCAAATTGGTGTCTCGTCTCTCCATGGACGATGATGAGAACTGCTGGACCAATTTCCGCCTAAGCGATCCGCAAAAGGACATTCGCTTGGAAACTGCTAGTAACACGTCCCTTCCCAAACCGGATTATCCCGTGAACGTAGTCAGCCAGTCAGGCAATACATCTCGATTGATCAGCAGCTACGAGCTCCAATGTACTGTATGTGAGCTCCAAGTGACTGTTCCAGATGTTGAAATGTCGTTGAGAAGAGATCAGAGACGGAGTAGGTTATTGTTGAGTGTGTACGGTTCAGCGGGGTTGTGGATCGAAAATAAGAAGCACTACGGTTTCCGATGCTTCACTAACGCATTAGGAGGTTACGATCGGGAAGTGGACGTACGTCGAATTTGGAGTAGACATTGGACAGTGGATAAGCTGGAGGATTTCTTCGCTTCGGGAGAATCAGGAAGGAGGCCTATGCTCGATTTAGATGTGGAGAAAACACTTTTTGAGGTGAAGTACGACAAGAATTCGGTGGGGCATTATTGGTGCGAAGGTCATACAATCGATTCGTTCAGACGAGTAAGAAGCAATGTAGTATTAGTGCACGGGAAAACAAAAGGGCATTTGTACTCCCTCACATTGGATATCAATGATGCTTGTGATCTGAATTCTACAGAATGTGATCCCACGTTTCACGAAAGCTACGAAGAAATTGAAAAAAACGTGAAAAAGCAATTTCCAAAGAAGTTTCTTTCTGACATACGTTTCATGAAAATTTTAAACATTACTGATAATAGAAGTGAAAGTATAATTCTTCATATCGTGCCCAATTTTCATCTACCGAGCGTAGCAGGTGACTTTAATCGCACGCTAAATGGAGTCACTTCAAGTTTCATCGATAACCAACGGTTTCGATTCCGCTCCCTCTTAAGCACTGAAGGATGCGTTCCTTTGGCCGATTCAAGTGGGTTCATGGATCTTCAATGGGATTTTACACCGCTTGGGGCAGTTGGAGTGTCTGATAAACTTTGTTTACAAGAAGATGGGCTTCCTGTCTCCAGATCATGTATGGGAGATTTTGTTTCTGGAGGAGTGTGGGGTCCAGTTTCCGGACGATGTGTACAGAAAAACATATCTCCAATAACAGCTTCATTGCAAGAAATATCAGCTCATAACGTAACAGGGGGCGAAGGTCATTCAATCGCCACCAATGTATCAACACTTACTTCAGATCCTGGAAGTCTCAGTCCAGCAGACGTGTACTACACCGCAACGAGTATGAAAAATCTAGCGCGGTCTGGTGCTTACAGTAACCTCATGACGAAATCTGTTGCTACCACAGAATTAACAGCAATCTCGGAGATTGTCAACCATATTTCCTTGGCTAAGGACAAAATAGTAAGTCTAGCACAAAGGAAACTGAATTCTACAAATATGCTCCTTGATGCAGTAGATGTCTTATTCGACAGAATAAGTAGTAGGATTGAAGACATAGAGAGTGAAGACGGTGTATTACTTGCAGTTACTCCTTACGTCTTGATACAAGTATGCGATGTACGGAAAACTAACATCACAGGGCTAGCGTTACTTCGGCAAGATGATGAAGATTCTGGAGAACAAGCTACAGACTTCACAAAGTACGAGGTTTTGAAACTGGAAAGCAGCAAAAGATTAGAAACTGTGCTTGAATACAGTGGTTTGGAAGTAGCTGTTTGGGCGCCACAAAACTTAGTAGATTACATATTCAATACGACAGGTAATGGAACATGGTATGATCCACCACCAACCCAACTGAATGACACAAATACATCAAACATCTCGAGTAACGTTGTTCCAAGGGCTCGTACTGCAGCTCAAACTAGAATAGTCATTGTACTGTTCTATAAAGATCTAACATTTTACAATGCCACAGAGGAAGTGTCCCGTAGTGATGATCTGTTCAATGGAACTGAAACAAAAAACGAAACAATTAAAAGACAAACAAGAGTTGGAAGTCGAATTGTAAGTATAACAATTCCCGGCTTCTCACAATCTCTCCCAGTACCAATTCCGATTGTCTTCAGGCCGCTTGTTGAGCAAGCTAAATCACGGGAATGTGCCTTCTGGGATTTTGCCTACAACAGTTCTAGTCCATCTCAGTCACGAGGAGGTTGGTCTAGTGAAGGTTGTGTCTATGCTGGGAATTCAACATTAGATGCAGCTACTGGACAACTTGATGTATGTATGTGTACACACTTGACACATTTTGCCGAACTGTTGGGCAGCCGCTATGGACAGCTGTATTTGGAAGAGCAAGTCAGGTATGAAGACTTGGTGGTGATGCACGCCCATAACAAGGCTTTAGATGTTATAACGTTGATGGGATGTTGTCTTTCATTATTCGGTATTTCCGGAATAATTGTCACGGCGATTGTTTTCAGAACCTGGAGGCAAAAACCTGGAAGTAAAATTCTACTCCAACTGTCTGTAGCACTAGCTTTTCAAATAATTCTCTTAATGGTCTGCGGTACTTTGCAGACAAGTAAAGATGAACAATACTGTCAAGTCAAGATAGAATCGAACGGCACATACGAAACCAAAACAAAAGTTTGTTCCACTTCTGAAGCTAAGGATACAACATGCATTATTCTAGGGGCATTTTTGCATTACTTTAGTCTTGCCGCATTCACTTGGATGTTTGTATCAGCTCTTCTTCAGTTCATGCGTTACGTGAAAATTCTTGGACCCACTCGTCCTCCGAGATTTTTTCTCAAGTCCCTCTTCTTTGGTTGGGGTGTTCCTCTAATACCAGTTGTTCTTCTGGTCAGCATCGATCCTGATTCCTATGTCCAACCAGCTCTCTGCTATCCATCAGGTCTCGGTCTTTATTTAGCTGTACTCATACCAATTTTAATTTTCCTTACGATGAATCTATCGGTGTTTGTCATGGTAATCAATAGTATAGTTCGGGGACCTGATGGAAGAGTAAGATCAAATCCAGAGAGAAAACTGGTGATATCACAACTTAATCTCAGTGTCTTGCTTTTCTTCCTCCTCGGTTTATCTTGGTTATTCGGATTATTGGTGGTTTCGGGGGCGGGTTTAGTGTTTTCGTACTTATTCTGTATTTGCGCAACATTGCAAGGATTTGTGATTTTTGTGTTTTTCGTCGCTTGTGATCCAGCCACCAGAAAGCTTTGGTATGCGACTTTTGGTTCTTGGAGCAATTTGGTGTTGCTTAGATTAGGACCAACGGAAAGCAACGCGGATTTGACATCATCCGTCTCAACAATTCATCGAGAACCTACAACTGAAACTACAGATTCAATGTGAAGATGAACTCTAAGGATGTTCATCATTTTCAGAAGCTCCCAAATTATTTATTTTCCGGTATCCAGGACTATGGAAGGTGTATATTTCCTTACAAATGAGATGAAATATTTTATACAATTTCCTCTTCGTCATTTGAATATTCGACAAAGAAATTAAACGATGATTGTGTTAATGATAATATGAGAAAATGTTCTGAAAATTTTGAGGTATATTACTATTATATAGCAGCAGCAACAACTACATAAAATGGTATTTGATTTAGACGGCAAATTGCAACTACCTTATCACATACAATCAAATTCATAGAATAATAGTAGTGTATTTTGTTTATTCTATTATTAATTTTGTGGACAAAGAGAAGTGTCGATCTTCTTTGTTCGTGAGATATTTCAATATAATACGCAGTACTCCCTACACAACGTCACAACAAAAAAGGGGAATGAAATATAATATCACGGAAACCCATGAAAGTTGACTGAAGTGAGATTCATAAAATTGAAGGCTTTTAATAAGATTGCTTCAATATCCAAATATTTGTCTGGTACGAAGATATGTGTAATACTAACAGCATAATCTAAATCTATGTAAATGACACATGTAGGGGTTAACTTATCCTCATACAACATAAAATTCCACTCAAATTAATTAGTTTGTTCAGGACCGTCTATAAACGTGACAATAACTATTTCCAAACAACCCTTTCTCCACCATAACAAAACTGTAACTATAACCCCCCCCCATTATTAATTTTACTTCGATTACCCTCCCCTCTCCCCGAAAAGAAAAGTTTCCGTTATTTTCAGAAAAATGTGTGAGACAGTCTTTGGAACACGGACTTCATTGTTCTTTACTCGTTGCTCTGTGCTCGTACCCAGGGATTGATTACGAAGAATGAAGTGACGCTCTATAACGTTAAAAGTACCCCATAAAACGTAACGTAACAAGTCTAACAATCCCCAACCCTGCCGTAACACAGTTCAAGGATTTAAAAAACTCTTCCTGCTCCCAGGGTATGTTACATAAGTTATGGACGGACCTTCATTTTGAACACTAATTTTTATGGGAAGAGTATTTTTAAATTTATTTTATGAATCAGATGATTTCGTTGACGAAATTATCGTATCATGTAAAATCTTTAACACAATAGACGAGCAGGAGTAAACATTCTTGAACAGATGGTCTATTTACAAAAATATTTGGTAATTATGAAACTTTGCAATTAACTACAACCACGACACCTATGAAATCGGAAGTGAAATTCATGAAGACCGTCCAGAGAAGTAACTGCTAACTTCTACGAAAAGAACGTTCAAAGTTCTACGAAGAACGTCCGTGGTAGGGAAACCGCCACTTGGACAGCACAGAATGTTTGCTCCGATAAAATTCTAGTTGATATTTCAGAGAAATTGCTGGTAACGTTTAGCACGATTTGAGATGAGAGTGTAAATTTTCCTATGCTTACGTTGTTGATTCTGAATATTACGCGACATTCACGGCTAACGTCTAAATCCAATGAGAGTGACAATAGACTGAAAATTGTGTAGGTTGGACTGAAACGAAGTAAATGAAGCTACCTTCAACCACGTGCATACGGCTCGTGGTTCATTTAGCTTATTGTATATTGAATATGTATTATGTAGAACATGTATCAATATTGGTGCTAATACTTCAAATATCGACAATCAGTTTATTGTTCTAAAGAATAAATATATTTAAGGACTTAAGTTATGGAATTTATGTAAAGATTGCTTAGATGTTTCATAGAAAATGTATCTTATTTACTGTTGCCAATATGTTTCTTTTTTGTTACATATTAGGTGCATTAGTAGTACCATGTTTCATAATTGTCAAATATAAGTATTTTACTATTATGTGTCCTTTTCTTATTCTTACGCAACCTAAATAACCTCTCACTTTATAATCCTTACACGGCACCACAGAAAATCACTGTGTAACTTCGCATAATCAATTTTAATTTATTACAAAGAAAACCGCAGTTCAAACAGCGTACGGTGACATGAAGGGCTATCCGGAAGCTGGTTTTCTCTCCGGAAGCAAGCAAAAAACCCAAGGCACGATTTACCTACTCCAGCTCTAGTAAAAATGGCCATTGAGGGCCATCTGTTAACGCCAAACGGCCATTTATTTCATATGGCCACTTTTACAAGAGCTAGAGTAGGTATAATTAAATCACTAAAATATCTTAAATTGGCGTAAAAAACATAGTAATTGTGATTTCAACTTTAAAAACACCTCACCGGCCATTTAAATAAAATAATTGCAATTATAATTAATGGTGTAATACATTGCGTCTTATGGAGGAAACACTTACTTTCAGGAGAAGACAAATTTTTAAATCACGAAAGTGACTTTGATTAGTAGTTAATTTTCCGCAGTATTCTTTACATCACTTTCCATTTTTTACACAGTTTGCACCATTTTTTTTGACAAGAAATTTATTTATTTTATTTACTTTTACCTATGGGTCACCGGACATTTGAAACATCTATTTAACTTTTTCTCAGGTGATATGCACAAATCATGAAACCGTTGCGCTCGGCCGCCATGGTTGTGCATTTCAAACGAGTCAAGCGAGTTCCTGAATATTGTTTGTAACATATCGTTAACAGATAGATACAAACTAAATCACGTTTTTTCTTCGTAATTATTCATATTGTCTTAAAATAATAGAATAATAATAATAATAATAATGAAGGAAACAATTATACATCTCCCTCATTTGACTAACTTGGAGTTCTGGCCCCACCTTAAGGGGTTCAGACGCTCAAGGTTGATAATTCTGATCCGCCTACCTCATTTCCAAAAGATTTATATGACTGAATGTTTTATACCCCTCATCTTCAATTCGGTTTTATGAGATACATTTATTCGTTAGAATTTAATAGAACTTAACTACAACTTGTGATTAATTTTTATTACTATTATTATCGGTGAAATGAATGACCTATTAATATGTCCAGGCTAATTCTATACAAGACCAAAACCTGCAATTTTGGAATGTGAATATTTATGAAAAGTCTGATTATAACATCGAGAAGATAATATTTTGAACATAAGACCATATAACCTAATAGAGGAATATGTCTATGGATCTGCCCAGGGACGGTTTTTAGGGGAAGGGTCTCCGAGTTCAATGAGAAAGAGAGAAAATTATTGTATTTTTTACAATAAAATAAATTTTGTTTCTTACTTTGGACTTTTATTTGCACTGGGTTGTAAAAATATATTCTTTTAGAAACGAAAATTGCATGAATTTACACCAAACTTTCTATACCCTCAGATCCCCCCAGAGACCTAAGCCCCGCCCCCTCAAAAAATAATATTGAATCTACCACTGATTCCGTGTGCTGATTGGGGACATTATTATACTAGTAAGTTCAACCTTCACCGGTGATTCTAAAGTCCACATGTACATGCGACATGCTTGTCTCCATGAAGTATTTTTGAAAAGTTCAACAAGTAATCATACTCATACCCCACTGTTGCAAGATCTACGTATGTCATCAAATAATTCTACGTTAAACTACGACGGAGTTGGTGTATCGTTTAAATAATGTCATTTGTCCCCGTATCACAATATTGAGAAAACTATACGTACAAGATCTGTCCCAAAAGTTTCAAGAATATTTTTTAAAGCAAGATTTATTGCTTTTCGGAGTAAAAAACTTGAAAATCTTCAAAGTAAATTCCTTTCGCATATACCATTAATGTCATTGCTTCGCCCAGTCCAAAGCATATGCTTCCAGAAAGGTGTCATCGGGAACCTCAAGACAGCGTGTCGAAGACTCATTTACCCCCTCCAACAACCCGTGATTGTGTCCCTTCAAGCTTCAGAAACAAAAAAGTCCGTTGACCCAAGGACGTTCCAACAACTCGCGACACAACCCAGATTTCCTTCCATTATCAGCCTTCAGGGACCATCTTTGCACGCACCTCTCTCATCCCTAATTCGTCCGTCAAAATGCGATAAACATTCATTTTTGGTGTATTGCAATCCTCTACGATTCTTACATTGGAGTGTCGATGCCTGTTCAAACTTTTCAGTGTCTCCACATTTTCGGACGTTGTCAGATGCTCGTCGTCGTCCACTTTTCCTAGGCCCTCCCGGGAAATCTTAGGAATTGTTAATTGTGCTAGAAGCAAAACCTCTTGGCTGGAGCATAGATTGGGCTTCCCAAATCAGGTCCATCTTAGAGCCCGGTTTTTTAGTTTAACGCATTTGATTGTGTATCGCTGCTCGATTAACAGCAGCATCTTGAACGATGGCGCGTCACCAAANCCCCCCCACTCACCCAACACAGTTTCCGCCGAAAAATGCATCGCTCCCTTCTGGTTCGCGGCAGAACTTTATTCTCAAAACTTCTAGGACAGACCTTGTATATATTCATAAAAGTAGAAATTACTTCTGCTATGCTCTCATAGCTGGCGCCCTAGACTGTAGTCTTGTGGTAAATTAGACCCTGAAAGGACCATGTAACGACAGCCACCGCAACCTACGCAATACTGAGCTCTAGAACGCGTGTTCAATACCCCGCTCGCCAAATTGGTGTATTTTTCAAGTGGGATTTTCCTCGCCTCACCGATGTGAGTTTCGTACCTTAGATTTCCTGGCAACCAATCCCTTCCCCATTTGTATAATTTCTGGTATACTTGTAGAATCCTATATAACAAAGCACATATCAAAACATAAAATTTCAATCTTTTTACTTTTCTTAGTTTTAAATTTAATTTTGATGGTGTATAGAACATCTTTAACTAGAGCAGATTGGAAGTTTTTTGTCAAAGTGAGATGTCACAATAGATGCTGTTTTCTGCAGCCTTAAATGGGTTTAATTTAACATATATGTGATAGACAGTTTAAAACAATGGGTATAGGAACAATCCAAAACAATAGCTTTATTTCTTCTTTGTGAAAACACAAAGTATGTTCCCTAGAAATTTTGAAAAACTAATGTTGTTTATTCATCGGTTGACTATTTGAATACAAATTTTTAGAATGGGATGACAATAGGTTCTTGTAGAAAAATATAATTTTATTATCATTATGTTAACAATTTGAGGAAAAATATTCTTCTATGTAACTATACCAGAAATACTTGACATAACAGCGAATTCTGCTCCCAACTAGTTTTATTGAGTTTAGTAGTATTCACATATTCAATTTTTCATTTAAAATCATAATTATAAAAATATTCCAAATCCAAAATCAAATTCTAGGAACATAAAGATAAAATTCAATGCAAATACAAAAATAATCTTACCAAGCAGAAAAGAAGATCACGCAATAGTCTTATGTCGAATAGATCACACTTTCTTGAAAATATATTGGACAGAAGAGCTGCTGAAGAAAATTCTAAATTATATACTTTGACCACATCCCATAGTAAGTATCCCTGACAGTGTGTGTGGAATTGTTAAAACTCTTGCAGCGAGGGAAAACTTATAAAAGACATGATGAAGGTTAATTTTTACCTCTACACTTGTAATGTGATTTTCTGTACATCAGTTGTCGATAATGAGAAAAAAAGAAAAAATGTATATCTTAATTAAATGAATCAAAAGCAATTTCAAAATATAGAAACTGAAAAATTACATTCTTTCCCACTTTTATCTACAACTGAAGTTGTCTCTAAGCCAATATTAATGTATTCACAATGTGACTAGATCCTACGACAACTAAGTGGCCCAAAGTCAAAACTTATTATGACAGTTCTTAGTCAAAGAACAACAATGACAATATATTTACATCCAGGGGGTCCAGGTTCTTCAAGATGTGAGAATGTTTTTTTTTTGTTTTCTTGTGGGGCTTTAGGGCTCATCAACATCAAAGGTCATTAGAGCCCTTAAAACTTGTACAGGAAGGGAAAATGCAGTTACGCACTAGGGAGAGCCAACATGACTCTCCCCGCGTGTGGGACTCGCCGAATGACTCAGCCATACCCACTAAAAACCCTCCTGAATTACAACTCAAAACTCAAATCCCATTATATCTCACGACTTTACTAAATAACATTAAAAAAAAGAAGAAGAAGAAGAGGAAAGAGGAAAATGAACGATACCCTAGCCCTCGCAACCTAGTAGCGTCGGGATCGAAAAGAACAAGAGGTGACCAAGGAAGGTCAGAAAAGAGAAAGGAAGGAGCATGGCACAAGCAAGTGGAAGCAATGCCAGACTCAGCTCGGGGCCCCGTGTTTGCCAAACACGTACTTACTAGATGTTAGTCCCCTGGGGCGAGGCAGGAAAATGAAAGATACCCTAGCCCTAATGGCGTCGGGATCGAAAAGAACAAGAGGTGACCAAGGGAGGTCAGAAAAGAGAAAGGAAGGAGCATGGCACAAGTAAGTGGAAGTAATGCCAGACTCAGCTCGGGGCCCCGTGTTCGCCAAACACGTACTTACTAGATGTAAGCCCCCTGGGGGGTGTGAGAATGTACAGAACATACCTGGACAAAGGTAAAACAAAATTTACAGACTAACACCAACAAGCCAGGTTTGTAGGGAAGGCAAAAATTAATATTTCTTCTCTTACATCAGAAAAGTACCTGCACAGGTAGTTTTAATAAAAGTAAAACTGTTTTACTCATATCTATCTGATCAGTAGTGATAAAAGAAGTATGATAATTTTTTAAAAAAGATTGTGAGATAACATTTTTCTCCTCAGTAAGATTATGATCATCACACTGAATTTTATGTTTTTTACCTTTAATTTATTGTTGAGTAAGAAAATTTTTATTTGAAATTGACTACATAATGGGTATCTCTTCCATTTTGATTTATAACTTTAAGTTAGACTTCTATTAAACATTCAGAATTTAAAAATATATTTTCTCTCTCTCTCGTTAAAATATATATAATAGTTTTATAATCGGGAGAAATGTCTGTGCGTGTGTATGTGTGGGTGTGTGTGTGTATATATATATATTGTGTCAGTTTGTGACACAAAAGTGATGCAACTATGTGTAAATATCATGTTCAGATTGGAGAATTTAGCAACGTGTTCAGTAGTAGGAAGAAGCGAGGAGGAGCAGGATAGTATTGTAAGAGAAGTGAGTGGATTTTGTTCCATTGTAATTTTGTTGTTGTTTCTTTTATGTATTCATTGTATGTATTTTTATAGTGATGCCCTGAGGAAGACATTGTATTAAATGTTCAAACGTAGGCAGAAATTTGTCTTTTCATTTTTTTACCTTCTTCCTGAGTGTTGGTTGTTCAAATATATAGCTTTAAAATTTGAAAATCTCAAGAATATTTTCAAAGATTAATGTGAAGGTTAGTCAATCTTGTTTACAAATAAACAATCATCAATACCAAAAACAAGTGGGAGGGCACATTAACAATGATAGCAACATATTCTACATTAACAATGATAACAATAATTCTTGATTGAATTGACCGTTGCTTGCCTCCAGAGTAAATTAGCTTATTATCCTCCATGTTGTCATATGCAGTTTGTACTACCCATTTGTCAATAAATTTATAATTATTATTCTACAATGGATTTCAAATTTGACAAAGCAACAAATTCAATGACTGCAATCATATAACAAGAAATTCGAAACACTGTGTCAACTGAAGTTGTATACGTATGAGATTAGTGTATAGTCACATACTGAGTGGAATATGTTTGCCGAGTGTATTTAGGCTATATTTGGTTCCTAAGTGTAAGTAAAGCAAATAAAAAAGGATTTTGATTAATATTAAAGTAAGATAATTTAAAATAGTATTATTAAAATGATGCTATGATTGAAAGTATCTTAATTTTCTATATAGAACAAATATGAATATTAATTGAATTGAGTATTGAAATAATAGTGAGTTTTTTCTACCTCAAATATTCGGTAAGTAATTAAAAATGATTCTATCAAAATTGAACATTGACTTCAGCTTTACATTTTAGGTAATGTGCAACTGTTTTAAATAAATGTATCAATTATTAACACAAGAAATTTGGAGATATTTTACTGGGTCAATAATGCCAAAAAGAAAAAAATTGCCACCTAGAAAAGATGTTCTTAGCAATTTTCCCATCATAAATATGAATTAAACCTGAATATTCAAGGTTCTGCAGGGAAGTCAGGGAATTCCTTCCCCGCATCCTCTACAATGGATTTTAATGACTCTTCCCTAATATAATGAAATTTCTTGATCGTTTTATGAAGTATTGTTTTGAAAATTGAAAAGATAAGCTTTAAAAGTTTTTTCCCCCCTCTACATTTTCTTTAATTCAAACACTGTTTGTATATTCAAAAGATAAACTAAGGCATGCTTTGGATGGTCTGTCATGTCCTCAAAATTGAGAAAGTTAGTTAATTCATGAGTTTCAAGGCAAGAAATTGTTTGTTAGTAATGTTTATGGCATTTTTTTTAGTATAAAACTAATTTAAACTAAATCAGAATAACATATGCCTTATAATGCTCAAAATCAATAACATTGTGACTAATGCAACATATTCCGTAAGTAATTGTTAATAATGTACAAAAATGTCCCAAAGGCATCCTATAAAAGAAATACATCATATTTGTCTAAAAGAACATGCGATGAACTAATTCAGCTAATGGCAATCAATTTAAAAGAAATAAAACTGCAGGATATTTTAGTCTCCAGTGGATTCAACCCCAGACATTTCACTTACTATTATTGTATGTTATGTGTCTGCTGTGATGGTCAACTCGTAGAAAAGTTTTTGACATTTCTCAATATAGAAAATTATACCGAAAACAATTTAGCAACAACTACTCTAAATTATTTAGAAGAAAAACGGGCTCAAATTTAATTATGTAGAAGACAATCGTATGATAAAGCTGCAGATATGTCCGGAAGATATTCTGGTATACATGCAGTCCTGTTACAAAAACACCCATTTGCTATTTTTGTTCAATGTTTTACACATTTGTTGCATCTTATTAGAAGAGTACCTACCAAATTTAGAAGCAGTAATTTTTTTGGCGTTGTTTAACAAGTTAAAATGATTTTTTCTGCTTCTCCAAAATGATGGGACAAAATTTTGGGTACAAATACAATAACAATAAAAACTATCAGATAATAGATGGAATGCTCATGGCAAAGCTGTATCTTCCAATCTCAGGACTAAGAAAAATAGTTGACACTTTGGAAGGTATTGCTGATGATACTACAGAAACGGTTGAAGCATGTAATGAAGAGTTAGGTTTAGCCCAGAATATGGAAAAATTGTTTCCATGATGGATTTTTGGAAATCAATTTTATGTGAATTTGAAAAGGTTGATCTACTTTACAAATACCATCAGTTTCACTTCAGACGCATAGAAGCAGAAGCAAAAGCAATCATCCCTAATGCAGAATATAAAACCAATACGTGAAGAACAAAACGTGGGAGAACCCAATGTAATGATGAGCTAGCTCTCAATGTTGTAGATAATTTAAATCCAAGAACTTAATTTTGAATTAAGAGTTTAACTATTATTGTCAACATTTCATTAATAAATATGAATCAACACACTATAGTGCATAAAGATATCACCAGTCAATTCTCTTTTCTTGTCAAATCGGATGCATCATGTGATCTCATACATAAAAGCATTCAAATTATGGTTAGAGCTTATCCAAAAATGTTTATATAAATATTGTCAATGAATTTCAAAATGTTCATAATGTTAAACAACCTCACAATAAGAAAAATTCAACATACATTGATTCGAACACAATTATCTTCAATGATTAACATTTTACAGTCTTCCTCATGTATTAAGTCTCCTCAGACTATTTTTGAACTTTGCTAATAGCAAATTGTTCTGATGAAAGGTCTTTTAGCACATTCAAACGCGTTAAAAATTATTTGCATTCCTCGATGTGCCAACAAAAATTAAATGATTTAATTACCATACCTTCTACGTCTCTTTTTATATAAAATAACTTCCAAAAGTTACAAATAGCTAAGTTTGTCTCTATAGTAAAAAATCAATACATGATAAAACTAAAATGTACAAATAGGGGCCCCAAAAATCTTACTGCTTGGGTCCCCTAAGAACATAAATCCAGTGCCGACTGCATCAGTTTTAAAATTGTACTGGTAAATTGAAAATATTTGGTAAGTTTTAAAGAATATCTCTTGTTCCTGATAAATCCATTTTGGTTTCCCACCTAACAGTTGTGATAAAAAACAAAATGTTTTTCTGAATATTTGTTTTTAAATATTTTCACAATCTTAAATATGATGGATAGTCAATAGTTTCACAATTATGCTCATCCTCCGATTTGTGTATCAGAACAATTTCTGCTTTATTTAACACATTAGAGCAAAAAGATTTTTCTATGCATACATTGAAAATATATTCCACACTATTTCACATATCTTCTGCCATAATTTTAGTGTAATTTCATCAACACCATTTTCACTTTGCATTTTATTATTTTATACTATATCAATATAATTTATTGGTTAAATAAATACAGAGTTCTTTATATTTCTTTCTATTCCTGATAATTTAGTATCATTATTTGGTTTTATTTCGTTTAATTTTTAGTCAATATTGCAAAAGAATGAGTTCTTAAGTTCGGCTAAGAGCTTTTGACAATTATCAATAAAATCTATGTCATTGTTTTTATAAGTGTCTTTACCAATTTTGTATCTTATATAAGATAGATATATATATATATAT